>LPNX010371100.1:497149-575431 GCA_001517045.1 Pseudotsuga menziesii | reverse complement strand
TTCAGTTAACAAATATTAACTTTATTTGTTTCCTTTGAGTTTCCTCTTGTAGTTAGGAGTGATTTAAGAGAAGGCAATGGGGCCTTAATCCCGTCAGAGACAGCTATCTAACGACTGAGAGCAGCTTTTGAAAGCTTTTGGATCGGGTTGTCTCTTAGTTGACTGTTGTGCCAATTCGGCCTGTCAACAATGGCGCTAGAAGGAGGGCAGTAGATGACAAGTTAATCTATTGAAGCTATATCATTGATTAATGGCTTCTATTCCAATGTGGAGATGTTTTTCTCGAAAAATCATTTTTGATGCTCCAGCAAGTATAGTTGATCTTTTAACAGAAAATAAGGTTAATGGTGAGGACGTAACATCTACATATGAACATGTTTTACAATTTATTGATCAATGTATATTTCACAAGATTATTGATAAAGATGTCCTGTGCATATGTTTGACTCTTACTTTTGAAGGATGAATCAAGAAATGGTGTGAAACCTTGTCGATAGCTTCTATCCATTCTTTTGAACATTTAATTAGTGAATTCTTAGTTTCTTTTGGGGATTATGATTTCATTAGTTTGACCACTGAATTAAAAAATTGAAGGAAAGACAAAGATGGATCAGTGGAAGACTTCATTAACAGATTTCTTCATCTTTATTATATGTTTCCTTTGAAAGATATTCCTCATTTAAGTGAATGGTTTCATCATTTGTTTCTTTCAAATAAACAAGATTTAAAATCTAATCAATCTAAATTTTTATCAAATGGTTATTCACAGGTTGATTTTGCTTTTCATGAAAATTTTGAAAATCTAGAAGTGGAAGAAAACCAGCCTTGTATGACAACATTTTTCACTTTGACGGATTTGGATTTTAAAGAACATGACATTTCAAATTATGATATGTCCATATCTTCATTGAATCAGAATGAAGTTTATGAAGAAAATTGTCATGTTTTAAAAGATACTACTTCTATTTCAGAAACGAAAGAAATTGAATCTAAAAATTCTAGTTTGGCTAAACAGATTCGAGATTCATCTTGTGGAGATCTTATCATTGATCATTTTATCACATCTCCATTAGTTCCTGATTCTTCTTATTCTAAAGAATCCAATAACTTTCTATCACATTTATATTCTTATGATGAACATAGTAAGGTCTCAGATAACTTGTTATGTTCAGATTTTTCCATAGATCGTGTCATGGATATTAATCAGTCTATCCTAGAAGAAGAAACCAAACCACCCATAGACTCATCTTTTGAAGAGGAACTATTCAACGAAGAGTCTTCTTGTGATAATATTTCTTGTCCACGAAAAGAATTTCATTCTCTTAATGCTTCAACATATTTTTCTTTGTACCCTGATATTTTTAATCAAGAGGCAATGCATAGTTCATATTCTTCTGACTTTGATTTCACATTGTTACAATCTTATGAGGTACAATACAATCATCATTTTCATTTAGAAAATGAAGAGATTAATTTTTCTTCCCATGGAACATTTTCTCAATTATCTACATGGGAATTAGGAAATATTCAAACAAGCAAATTTGAAGAAGTCTCTTATGATTCATCGAAATTCTTAGATCAACAATATTATCATGATCAGTCACTTGAGTTTGAAAATCAATATGAAACAGGTAAAGTCAATGATTATCGTCATCATATTAATAATTTACATCTTACAGTTGATGATGATTTTCCACCTACCTTGTTGGATTTCTTTAGTTCATCTCAAGTTAGTGATTATGAGGAATTTAATCCCTATCAAGTTGATCAGGACATTAATCATAATGCAGAAAACACTCTCGAATTTGAATTTAAGAAAACTGAATCTGAATTTGATGATCTTTTTAAACGATGTGTTTGTTTGCAAGATGATATTCATGGGGAGAAAATTGTACAGGAAGGATTGTTGAACTTTGAGTTTCTTTCACATGATTCTGTGCACAAAAATTTAGCACAAGACTGTCACGATATATCTCTCTCATTACCATATTCTTTCGAACAATCCTATTTTATTAATCACACATATTATGATAGGATTGTAGATTGGCTCGAGAGATCTTTTCTTGCGAAGTTTTTGGAGAATGGTAAGGTTGCATTTACTTTGTTTTTTGAAAGTCAAAATGGTAAGTCTGATTTGTTTATTTTTGGTTTCAAAATACCTCAATTCTTATTGCTGACTTTCATTTTGTTTGATTTTGCAGGATTGGAGTTATTACGATGGCTTCATTGGAAATATACTTTTACTTAATTTGTAAATATTTAATTAGTTTAAGCTAGTTTTAGATTTAGATTAATTCATGTTTTTTTTTTTCAATAAATGCAAGTATGAAGATAACAAAATTATCAAAGCTTAAAATGAGATGGCCACAAACATATCCAAGGATGTATTCCTTACCCTCTCTCATTTTTGTTTTTCTTTACTTTCATTTTCAAAACATTCATGTCCCAGTCATATTCTTAATTTCAAAATTATAAAATTTTATCATGAAATGTCTTGGATGAAATTAAAAAACTTTCTGATCTCATAACTGCAAAACTTTAGTTGAACTTGTAGAAGTTTTCTTTTTTTCTTTTTAAATAAAGACCTTATTAAATCAAATTTCTCACGATTTATTTTAAAAAAAAAACAAGCACTGTCATCACTAACTTTTCTTTAAGTTAGTTGTATAGTTGAGAGACTTTGATTTTCACTTGGTCCTGGTTAATTGCAGACACTGGGAGGTAATTTTGAACCTATTCAGTGAATGATCAAATTCTGAAAATTTACTTTCAGTAACCTGCTGAAAGTAAACTTTTGTAAATACTGTATATATTGTATTTTTGTAAATTTTTTATTTTATTTTATTTTATTTTATTTTCTGTTGAATTTTTACTTTTGATTTCTTCAGAACCAGAAAAATCTTTAAATTTTGGGAAGCTGGCTGTGTCACAAGCTCACAATCTGATTGTAGAAAATAGTCAAGCAGTTAGAAAAATGTCTTCATTTTAGATTTGAAAAATCTACACAAGAAACTGAAATTGTTGTAAAGAAAAGAAGAACACTAGGCAAAGACTGAGATTGTGTTTTATTTCTTTTATTATTATCCTAGATTTGCTGAAATTGATAGATTACGAATTCATCCTTACTAGGAATATCATTACTCAATCAGAAATCAGCCTTGGGAAAACAATTGAAAGTCAGATACGAAACCAGTAATCTCTAAGTCCTTTACGCTATCTTACTCATAAAGAGTTTCCAGATATGTTCCCCCATTATAAGATACAGATCTTTAAATAGATTAGCACTCAAGATTTTGGGTATGAAACCTTCTTCAATTTATGTGTCCAGGGATATAAGCCATTGGGTAAAAGGGTTAAAAGATGGTCCCTTTCGAGGCTATGGACGCCTGCTGGCTGGAGTGGCTCCGTCTATGACCAATTTGGATTCCAAATCATAAGTACTACATTTGTACAAAACTATAAGAATCCATAAGTCATCCCATACTCGTAAAGGGTTTCCAATGCTGCGTACCCTTAATAAATTCAGAAGTCCTAAATGCTCATATGTTGAAATTTTATCTTGGGACGAGAATGTTGGGATTGACGGTTAAAAGTTAACCCTTTCGAGGCTATGGATGCCTGCTGGCTGAAGGGATAGAACTGTAGTATTGGGACTAAATCTATAAATGTTGGTTAGTTATCCGAAGTTCTTTGAATTCCCAGAGCTAATTTCTTTTCGAGTTTTGAATTTTCCAAAAAAACTTTAAAATTCATGCTATTCCTGAAAGTAATCTTTGGATAATCATAAAAGACTTGAAGTCAAAGCATAGTCTGACATTTAGTGTTATCAAAAAAGGCACAGTTCTCTGATTTCTGTATTAAAAAGCTTTAATCTGATTTGAAGGCAGTCCTTTCTTCGTGCTTCAAGATATCTGATCAGATGGTGTGTTTGTACAGAGATAATTGCTTCACCCCATGAGTCGCCATTTATTGGCCTCCCAACAAGATCCCTTTCCAAGTTGTAGAGGAAAGGGAACCCACCAGTAAAATTTTGAAAAATTCTGAATTTCTGTAGCTTTTAGCTACAGATTTCATTTCTGTAGCTTTTAGCTACAGATTTATCATACAAGACTTTTTCTTTGGTATTTTTCATTATTCTTTTTGGTTTCGATTTTGTAATTATTTTCTTTTGATTTTTGTAAATAAAATTTTTATCAGTGAAAAGATAAAAATTTCAAAAAATCATTTAAAGCGTGTCTCAACCAAGAGATGATCAATTCTTCAGTCAGAAATGGTAAAACCTGCACAAGAGAAACATAGGCTTAATCAGAAGGACATTTGAATGATAAAACCTAATGAAAAGGCAGTCGAGTCATAGATGTATATCCAAAA
This sequence comes from Pseudotsuga menziesii, assembly GCA_001517045.1. Lineage (NCBI taxonomy): Eukaryota > Viridiplantae > Streptophyta > Pinopsida > Pinales > Pinaceae > Pseudotsuga > Pseudotsuga menziesii. Next base: position 571,060 of record LPNX010371100.1, on the reverse strand, counting down.
ATTGTGGTTAAAATATTTCATAATTTCATTATCAAAATTCTGTGAAGGATTTTAGATGATGATTAAAATATTATGTAAATAACCTAACCATTCTATCTTTACCCTATTTGTTTGACATTCCTTTCATTTGATATCTTATGGTTGCTTAACATTATCAAATTCTCATTTCATTCGACTTGTCTTTACTGCTTGACATATTGAATCTCGTCTCAATGGATATCTACTATCTCCTTATGTGTAATTATTCGACATGACTTAAACATTGGAGATATGATAGGTCTAGATCTTCATGATGATATGATCCCATAAGCTATCACCTTATCAACTGTTTCACTGCCACCTGTTCTTAGAACATGAAGCTACTTAATGGAAGTATGGTACTCTCAGTACGCACCACATGATATATGTGACAGGAAAATTATGTGTCTGGAAAACCTCATAATGGTCGTTTCATTGTATAGGCTTTTGACTCACCCATTTTTCATTTTCGAGTATGGAAAACATGTAGAGCTTTGTTTTTGTCGAGTCTTTGTGCTCTAAACACAAGCTAGGGTTCCATTGTTCAATATTTGTTGCAACATCTTGCCTTAGCATAAGCTCTGTCCATCGCGAAATCTTAGCAAACATTCAAGTTCCTTTTGCTGAGTATAAGGAATTGGACTGGTCACTTTGATTCCTAGGGTTTGACTGAGTATTTCTCAGTCTGGGTCACACATGTATCGTCTTGATTAAACTCTGTTGCAATTCTGAGTTCATGATTCCATGACTCTGGTCTACGTAACACATCTGACAATTCCCATGCTATCCATCTTTGAGAATTGGTCTATGCATTGTTCGTACTCCTGAGGACATTGTGGAGTGAATACATAAGTCATTTTGTCTGGAGTTTGGTTCTCAAAAATTTGAGACTTGTTCTAATTCTGAGAAGAAGGGTTTAGTCTGGTCTTTCTGGAAAACCTACTTTGGTTGCTGGTTCCATTTTTTTCGAAGATCAGTGTCTCATAGCTTGGCTGGTCGCTGATTTTTGCCGAATTGGTTCAAATTTCGAATTCATACAAGAATAGTTTCAGGTAAGCTGAATTTTGTTCTTTAAGACAATGATCATCTCGATGAATGGAAAAGAGTGCGAATTACTTACTGTTCTGGGTGTTCTTACAATCTCTATGATTGGTTTATATATTTCTGGTAATGCGTCCCAATTCTTTCTGAATTTCTCAGTCTCAATAAATCAATAGAGTTTGAGAATGATCTGTTGAAAATCGTATTCATCAATGAAAACATTTCAAGGTTTAGTTTTAAATTCTAGATTGAGAATGCATTTGCTTGATATTGAGATAACTTTGTTCAGAAATGATTATGGTAATCCCCATACTTCGTTTTCATGGGTCTTGGATAGAATTATATCATCAAATGATGGTTTATTTGAGAGTTACGGTTTCGATATCTGTTGCATGGTTATTAAAAAGATACCCATCCCAGAGGTCTCTCTAGGATAGCCCAGTCTGTTGGTAAAACATAATTCCTTCCACGTTTCTAGAAATAATTCTTTACATTTTCTGGAAAGACTACAATGAACTCAGGGTTTGCTTGAACTGTTTGCAAATCTAGCACTTGAGTCGTCTACTGGAAACTATTTGATATGAATATTCACATGTGCCTAAATTTAAGACTGGTCATGTATCGTTTCAATTTTCAGAATATGTGAAAATGGTGAACAGAGCAAAATTAATATAAGTTTTGTTAATAAGAGAAATGCTAGACTTTCTTCAAGATTAACCAGGAATCAGAGTAGGAAACGAAATGAACCTGAGTTTGTTGATTTGGATCAAGTCAATGATCCAACCTCCTCTGCAGCTCAAGCTATGCTGGATCTAAAGGATCGGCCACCTGCAAGCTCTCTTGCACCCTTTGAAAAAGTTAGACCTGAAATTGATGATGAATCAGATAATGATTGTGAAGATCTTGTATGCAAAGACTGTTTAGATTATAAAGCTGAAGTTCAGAATTTTAAAGATGATGTGGCTGAATTATATAAAGAGATTCTAAAACTAAGAAGGCAAAAAGATTGATAACCAAGAGCTATGAATTAGAAATTGCTGAACTTAATAAAAATATTAAGAATAATGAACCAAAACAAAGATACAATAGTTCAGGCATTAACATCATTATAAATTATGAGGGGAAATCAGCCTCCAAGAGCAAAGAAAATTCATAATGTCAGGTATGCATATTCTTTTATGTCCAATGTTATAATTTCATCTTTTCAGTATTGTTTTCCGATATCATTATTTTAATGATCAAACAGGTTGATTCGAGGATTATGGAGTAGATGAGCATGTGGAGCACTCGTGGCTGGAATGGAGGAAGCAGTTGTGACACGTATGATGAGGAAATATTCAATGTTCATATTTTGAGTGACTTTTTGAAAGTCAAATTCATAGGTGTCCTTTTAAGAGATATGTACTCCTAAAGTATCTCGGTCCCTTGATTTTTTGCAAAACATTTCTATTTTCAGCATGATTTGTTAATGACTCATCTCTTCCCAAGAAAGACTATTTAAACAATTCTTTGGGAAGAGTAAATGGGGTCGATGGTGGAGGAAAGAGACTAGGCAGGATCACTTTATCATTTCTCTGTAGCTTAGACAATTTCTTGTTGGGAGTTACAGCATCTTTTGACTGGAGATATTTATAAGTATATTTGCAGTATTTTTACTATGGAGATGTACTTGTAGTATCGTTGATCTTGTTATTTCTTTTCCCAGTCCTTATGTTTTGTTACTTTTCTTTGAAGAAATGTACAAATGCATCATGTTAAATTGTCAATCTACGCTGGTCCAACTTAGCAAATTCATGTCATATGGTAAATTTTGATGTTATCATTACAATATATATTTGATATGCTAGTTCTGTGTGTTGTCTTGTTCTTTATCAGAATTTTTTCTGAAGTTTTCAATATTGTCTGCACAGTATCATTATTTGCAAGTTGATGCCGGGATTAATATTATCATGCTCCTGATCAGGATAGGATATCTAGGATATATGAATGGTAGTTTTTATTTAATTTATAGAAACTATATTGAATCAGATTTTCTTGTTTGCACTTTGTCAAATTATTTTTCAATCTTATTATGAATGTACATGTGTTTATAATGTGATTTATGTAATTAGTTGAGTTTGTTAATATTGTCTTAACCATTTATTTCTGTACATATAGGTTAATTGGTTTGATTAGATTAATTTTTAGTAATTAGTTGTGTAACATATGAGCTAACTTAATAATCAGTTTTAACAGTTTTCCTTTGTATATTTATAAGTGTAGTATAGATTCAGTTAACAAATATTAACTTTATTTGTTTCCTTTGAGTTTCCTCTTGTAGTTAGGAGTGATTTAAGAGAAGGCAATGGGGCCTTAATCCCGTCAGAGATAGCTATCTAACGACTGAGAGCAGCTTTGGAAAGCTTTTGGATCGGGTTGTCTCTTAGTTGACTGTTGTGCCAATTCGGCCTGTCAACAATATTGAAAAATACAAAGTAGTTGCACTCTTAGTTGCATCTTAGATATGGATTTGAGGAGGTACTTGCATTGGATTGCTTGGATGAGAGTTGTGTTTAGGCTTTCATATAGGAAGGATTGCATTGGCATTCGGAAAGGAATATATATTTATGCATCTCATGTAGTGGCATACCCTATTTTTCATTTGACAAAGATTGCACTTAGCATTGTTTGTTATGGTGTGCACTTTTATTTCACTGCGGAGTCTTCATATCACTAGTTGCACAGCCATTTCCCTTTGAGTAATTACAGCCAACTAAAATCAACGCTAAATAAAATGAATTACACTCTTTTATTTTATAGGGTGCACCAACAAGCTTAGGTTTTAGGATCTTGGAATAGTTCATTGTAAGTCAATTCTCCAAGATCACTAAACAACAACATCTAGGTGTCTATCCAGGTGAGTGTGTGAAATCCTTGATATAACCAGTGTTTCTCAGGATCCTCCTCTCAAAAGGGAGTTAAGCATGAGGCAGTGTGAGCGGTTATTGATTGGGATGACCCCTAGTCATAACTGAGTAGCACCAGAGATATTTCCAGGATTGTATTCGTATATAGGGGCTCTTTTGAGAGTTTCGGGCTTTGCTACCCTGCCCATACGGTCAATCCCTCCTACAACTGTCCGCCTGAGCATTGATTATATTGAGGTGACCTTAGTTGCCTTACCTAGGATATCGAGGGGGTACTTTACAGGGGTTATTCTACGAGTGTCCCAGTCAGGTAGAGGTCGGACATCACAGTTGCTTTATGCGTTGAAGTTGAGGGCCACTATAATTGGTTACGTACCTATGCTTGTAGTGTATGGGAGTTTCGAGCCTCTCCTAGGTGAGACATACCTACTGCATTCGGGAGCTCACATATCCTCCCCTTGGTTTGCTTGTATTTTGGCTGTAGATTTTCTTAGGAGTATGCTCTTTGTGCACTAGTTGGCCTTTGGGATCGTGGTTACTTGAGTATGTTTATGCTCTCTTGATTTCAGGTCCCTTTATTTTTGGCATGCTTGGTATCTTATCACTCGTCCTTGGTCCTAGTAAGGACCCTGGTGTCAGACTTGGGTGCATCACAACCCCTTACTATGCTCATATATTTGGGAATGGTCATATTCCATCCTCTACTCCATTTGTGGAGGATTTTTATTCCCTTCACTTGGTCTTTACACCGGTGGTCACCCTCATGGGGGTGGTAGTGGAGGCGTGAACATTGGGTCCAAACCTTACTTTCCTTTTTATGTCCTATTGTTCACCGCATTGTTTCCTTTGGGTGCATTTGTCATGATCATTCCTCCCTATATCCTATAGTTTGGATTCTTTATTGACTATTTTGGGTTGTTTTGGACTAATATGGTTGTCATGTAGGATCCAGTTTTTGTACATTCTCTCCGAGGTTTCGACCGTTCATTCCTATCATAGGTATTATGTCTGAACTGGCATATAGGTTAGGATATCACATCCGCTTGCACTTATGCATTGCCTTATGACCAGTCCATCTTAACCTTAGGTACGAACCCATTCCATGGTATCACAAAACCTTCATGTTGCTATTAGAAGTGGTACTATGTGAATGGTAGAGATTTCCTATACATGGGTGCCCTAGTTAGACCCCTTTTGCATTTGGTACCCATGTTGTGAGTCCTCTCTTAGGTCCGGGAGTCCCTTTTAGTCCTGCCATGTCCTTGAGCAAGAGCTTCATACTCCTCTTGAACTTTATGCTGGCCTTTTTCCCCGGGACTCCCTCATGTCAAGTTGTGAATGCATTATCATGATCTTTTCCTGTCTTATTGAGCTTTATGCCAGCTCCCCTGACATTGCGTTTTAGCCATATAGCTTGAGCTTGTCTCATGTCTAGCCATGCAGAGCCATTTTTTATCCTTCGCAGCTTGTTTCCCTTTTTACTGGGAGGGGATTTTCTCCCGATTGTCGATATCCTACACATGTATCCTTGCATTGAGCATAGGTATGTTCCACTAATTGGAACAAGTTTGTTTTCCCTTGTGACACTCGTCTCCTCCTAGTTTGTAACTATAAAGCTAGTTTATTCTTTTTTCAAGCTTTTCAAATAACTAAAAAAGTCCAAAAAAAATAAAAAAACCAAAAAGCCGGACAGGGAAAGATGTTATCTTTGGCAGCTTTCAAATTGTATCGCCTTCGAACAGAGCACTGTATATCACATCCATTGGTTGGGTTATAGTTTGACTTTAGGAGCTGTAATCGTTTATTTGAGTTTATCTCCATCGACTGGTTAAGCTTCCAGTCCTTATGGAGCCTCTGTTGATGCCTCCTATGTCACAGAGATGTCCCAGTTTGTATATCGAGTCTATGCTACCTTCATTTAGTCACCATACATCGTTATGCTCTTGTTCAAAGGAATTTTAAACCTGAGTCGGCCATTCCTCAGTTATATTGACTTTGCATGTCGGCCATTCCCGGTACAGTTACTGGTTCGTGCACCTATGATCGAGTTCTTCCACATTATATAGCTTTGCTGAGTACCTCGTGCTGGATGATGGGGGATGCCTTAATGCCCTCCTTCCAGCGGATTTCATCCCATTGACTTCAGATCATTTATTCTGGGATTGGAGTCTAGAGTCATGTTGAGTGCCTTGAGACTTGCAGTCATCAGTGGTAGGTTCTCTTGCCATCGACAGTTTATTGGGAATACATCAATGTCCCCTGATCGATGGATCCTTTTAAGTGTTTGACCTCAACACATCTATTCACACTTGTTAGTTTTCACTCTAGTACCTTGATTCCCATTTTCATTATCAGTGGGTGATCTCACATCTGTTAATGGTATACATTAATGACCGATAATCAGATGATGGACTACTATGTTCGACCTCGACACCTCTATTCGCATAGTAGGACATGTACTTGTAGCGGTTTGTGTAGAATACTTTCCATATTGGTGGCATCTCTTATCTGCTACCTCCTTGATCGTGCCAGTGTTCATGAGATTTCAGCTCTCGTGACTTGATTCAGTATATGTCAGATATTTCTAGCCACTATGGAGATCTTGATCTATTGTATATCTTCAGCCATTTTGGAGATCATGGTCTTTTGTATATCTTCATCATGGAGATTCTAATCTATGTATATTGTACGTGGTGATGACCACATATGTGATATCATGTATCATGCCTATTCATGGCCATTGTACTCTTATGCATCTGGGATTGCTATATGTATTTGTAGTTGTATGTAGAGTTGTATTATTGTACTATGCTGATTGGGTGGCTAGTCTTCCATTTGGGATCCTTCATCAGTCCACTTCTGGGATGGACTTATAATGTATTTCGGCCATCGTATGACCCCTCTGACCTCACACATTAGGGGGCATCTGTTATAGCGGATTTCACCACTCTAGGTGAATCACACTTTGTATGGCCTTCCCCTGTCCCGCTGCAGACTCCTTAGACCCTATGGACCACTTTTTGTCCTTTTATGTTTCCTTGATCATCCCTAAAAACATATGAAAAATGATATACGCGACTTTTAAACCTATAAGCGTGTATATACGCGGGTTTGACCACTAAAACCGTGTACATCGGGATGTGTGCATAATCCAAATCCTTTTGGAGTTTTCCTTGACATGGATCCGACTCATTTGACTCCTGGCCTTCCATATGCCTTGAGATCGCTCAGATTCGACCTTTCATTACCCCTTTGAAAAGCTATATAAGGAACCCCTTGGTACATTGAAGGCATAAGAGATAATTGAGAGCAACGAAACTATAGTCCATTGTTGCTAGAACTTATGCTTGAGTCTGCATCCCTTTGTCCCTTGGAGCACTTTTGTGTTCTTCCGAAGCTTTCCTTTTTCTTGTGAGATTGCTATCGAGAGATGGAGGATTGAAGTGGTGGAGGCCCAAGTGGGGGATTCAGTTTCTCCGGTTTGCAGACGTGCCGTCAGAGGTTGTATCTTGTAATCTCTTATTTATATTAATAGAAATATCTTTTCCTGTCCAATAATGTGTGTTTGAATGAATATGTTCTCCATTGGATTATGTCAAATGCTTATACATTATTGATTATATATGATAGAATAGATCTAACACCATGATATATAGAATGCTTGTATTGTTTACTTATTGTTGAGGAAGTAACAGATCAATTCAAGCTGAAGATTGGAAAGCTCAACGAGGATCTACTTCAACCGTCCGGAATAAGGTACGAGGTCTAATCCTTTAGTGTTAGACATTTAATTTATATTGCATATTGGAAAGGATTGATTTCTGGAGTCAAGCTGTCTGTTGTGGTACCCCAAGCCATAGGAATTTCTCTCCGTAACAGTGCAAGGTTGAAGGATTTTTCTGGTTGTGTTGTTGAGGAAGCGAAGGATGAATATTTCAAGGAGTTGCAGGGTTTGGAGTCAGGTGAAGGAGATGTTAGTGGTTCTATCATAAGGGAGAATGTTTATGGCCTAACTCCTGTGGTTAACCCCTTGGTTCCTTCTTATAAGAAGGTTCTCCAAAAAATTCCTATGCAAGTTTATGCTTTAAAGCCTTCTACTTTAAAGGATTGTTCCAAGGATTCTCCTGCTTTATTTCCTATTGTTAATGTTCAAAAGAAGTTAATAAGAATAAGAAAGGTGTTGTTAAAGGAGGTTTAGCCACTTCTAGATTGTCCCTTTCTCGGAATATTTTTTCAGTTGTAGATGATAATCCTTTGGTTGATGAGTTTTGTTATGAATTTCTATTTTATTCTTCCAGGGCCCTTAGAGCACATGAGCCCTTGGGTTTAGGTGCTTAATGAAAACATTGTCTTTCAACATTCAAAGGGTAGGGGTCACCTTGAAATTTCAAGCTCTCAAAATGATTTTGGAGTTGGAAAATCCTGATGTACTTCTTATTCAAGAGACTATGGTGGTTGGTACTAAAGCACAAGAGGTTTTTTTAAAGATTTTATCGGGTTGGGATTGTTGTTCAGTTGATGTTGTGGGACCCTATGGGGATTTATTGTCTACATGGAACCCTAGAGTGGATAATCTAAGTCCTTATTCAACATGTGTTGGGATCTTGTTGGAAGGTCGATGCAGAGACTTTGATCTAGCTGTCAAGGTTTTCAATTGCTACAGTCCATACTGAGACATACAAGCTTTCTAGAATGAATTTGTTGACAATGGTTTATTGGAAGACCCATCCTTGATCATGGGGGGTGATCTAAATTTTGGCTATCAACCAGGGAAGTTTTGGGGGTAAGCCCTAGGTTGGATCCTTTGTCCACGTGGTTTTGTCATATTTTTCTGAAGCTAAAATTTGTGATATTATTCCTAATCCTTTGATTCCTACTTGGAGGAATGGAAGAATATGGGATGCATGGGTAGCCAAGTGATTCAACCATTTTTTTCATGGATGAGAACTTAGTAGAACAAGTTGGTAGATTTAGGCCTTGGACACTAAATGCTAAATTATTTGACCATTTGTCAGTTTGTCTATAGATTGAAGGTGACTTTAATAGAACAAAGTTTCCTTTTAATTTTAATCACTCATGGCTTGAATTATAGGAGTTTAATGTGATGATAATAGAAAAATGGATTTCTCTCAACTAGTTTGCTTATGTTTCTCCTATGCATCAGTTGTCTTATAAATAAATAATTAAAAAGTGTTGTCATACATTGGAAAATAGAAGAAACCCTATAAAATATGAATATATTAAGATCAAAGATCAAACAGATTTGTGTTTTGTAAGAAATCATTTTGGAGTCTTCTTTGCAGCTAAAAGGGATCTTTTGTCTAACCTTGAAGGTAGGAAGGAAAATTTTCTTGGTATGGAAGATGGATTTTGGCGGTTAAACAACCAGGGATTTGGTTCAGTCTAGGAGACATCACCAGTCGATTTTTTCATATTTTTGCTGACCAAAGCATAATTCATAATTCAATTTGGGCAATAGTGATAACTATGGATTTGTCATATTGGGCCAAAAAGATTTGGAACTAGCTGCTCTTGAACATTTTAGTACCCTTTTCAAAGAATACTATGTAAATAACATTGGGGTTTAGATGTAAGTGGTACATGTTATCCTAATTTATTTTGCGATGAATAAGATCAAAGGATTGGTGATCATGTTTACTTGAAGGAGATTCAAGACATTCTAAAACATTTTGCTAAATTAAAATGTCTTGGGCCAAACGGTTGGTAGGTGGAGTTTGTTTCTTCAGTTTTTGATATTTTGGGGGATGAATTACTAAATGTGTTTGAATAATCAAGAACCAAAGGGAAGGTATCGGGGGCGTTAAATGAAAATTTGATTGCATTGATTCCCAAGTCAAACACACCTTCCTCCTTCAATTATTATTCCAAGTCAAACACGCCTTCCTCCTTGTGTAACTTGGTTTATAAAATTATTGCAGAAGTTATTGCAAACGTAATCAAGCCATTCCTAACTTCTTGTATGTCCACGAAGCAATTTTGATTCCTTAACAATAGACAAATTTTTGATGCTATTAGTGTAGCTTAGGAGAGTATTCATACTATGAAATTAAGAAATTAAAATCTTTGATTCTAAATATGGATTTAGTGAAGGCATATGATAAATTAAACTAGACCTTCTTGAGATTGGTATTATTTCAACTTAGGTTGAGCTTGGAGGTAACAAATTGGATCATGGGATGAGTGACATCCACAAATTTTTCAGTTTTAGTAGATGTTACCCCCATGGTTTTTTTAGAATCCATATATGCCTTACACAGGGATTCCCTCTATCACCCTTTCTTTTTTCTTATTGTCATCGAAGGCTTGAGCATGCCAATTGAAAAGACCAAAAGGGAAGGGAGAATAAAAGGTTTAAAAAAATCACTTAATATTTTTATCACACATCTCCTCTTTGTAGATGATGTTATTTTGTTCAGTATGGGTTCCTTGGAGGAATGGAGTGCTTTTAAGGATCTCATTCAACTTTTATGTGAGGCCTCAAGTATGGAAGTCAATCTACAAAAATCAAACTTTCTAATAAATAGTGTTACTAATGAATTGCTTGATGAGGTAAGAGTATATTTTCCTTATCAAGTGGATTCCATTGATTTTGGTTTTAAGTATCTATGTTACTATTTAAACCTCAATAATTATTTGACTGTTGATTGGCTATGGTTAGGGAAAAAAGTAGAAAGGAGAATTGAGAATTGAGTTTATGCTGGATTTATTTGGGGGGTTATATGATCTGAATTAATTATGTTCTCCAAAATATTATGGTTTATTGTCTATATTTATCCAAAGTGACTAAATTTATTTTGAACAAAATTCGACAGAGGATGTTTAACTTGTTATGGAATGATAGCAAGGTTAAATAAGGTTTTCATTTAGTGAAGTTGTCCAGACCCTCTCTATTAAGGAAGCTGGATGGGTGAGTGTTACGGAGAAAAATTCCTATGGCTTGGGGTGTACCACAACAGACAGAGAAACCGTAGAAATCAATTCCTTCCAAATATTCAAGAGAAATAAAACATCCAACACTAATGGATCTCGAATCATACCTTATTCTGGACGGTTGAAGTAGATCCCTGTTGAGCTTTTTCCAATCCCGCTTGCTTTAGCAATTTACTCTCAACAATAGTAAACAAGGCAAGCATGCTATATAATATAGTGTTAGGCCTACTCTAGCATATATAATCAATAATGCATAAGCAATTAAATGCATCCATCGATTCAATATTCATTTAAATGCACATCATTGGACAGGAAAAGATATTTCTATAAATAAAATCAGAGATTACATAAGTGACAACCTCTATTGGCACGTCTGCGAACCGGAGAAACCGAGTCCTCCACCACTTCAATCCTCCATCTCTTGATAGCAAGCTCACAAACAAAGGCAAGCTTGGGAACAACACTAAGTTCTCTAAGGGACAAAGGGATGCAGACTAAAGTACAAGCAAGTTACAACAACAATGGACTATAGTTTTTTTTCTCTTCAATTCCACCCTTCAATGTATCCAAGGGGTTCCTTATATAGTGCTTCAATGGGGTAATGGAAGGTCAAATCCGAGCGATATCGAGGCATATGGAAGTCCAAGAGACAAGTTACTCGGATCCACATCAAGGAAAACTCCAAAAATATTTGGACTTATGCACACATCCTGATGTATGCAAGTTTAATGGTAATATCCACGTATATACACGAGAAAGGGATTAAAAGTCGCATACAACAAATAATAGGTGTTTTTAGGGATGATATTGGAAACATCAAAGGTACAATAATGGTCCATGGGGTCCAAAGAGTCTACAGAGGGGCAAGGAAGTCCATAAAAGTGTGATCAACCATGTGTGGTAAAATCAACTGTAATAGATGCCCCCTAATGTGTGAGGTCAGAGGGGTAAAATGATGGCCTAAATACATTATAAATCCATCCTAGAAGTGGAGTAATGAAGAACCAGGTGGAAGAACCAGCCATCCATCAGTATAGTACAATAATTAATCTATGCATATGACTGCAAATACATATAGGAGTCCCAGATACATAAGAGTACAATGGCTACAAATAGGTATGATATACAAAATGTGACATGTGTGGTCATCGCCACGCACAATATATAATAGATCAGAATATCCATGATGAAGATATACAAAGGATCAATATCTCCATGATGGATGAAGATATTTGACATACACTGGAATCAAGTCACGAGAGTTGAAATCTCATTAACACTAGCACGATCAAGGAGGTAGCATATGTGGAATGCCACCAATATGGAAAGTCTTCTACACAAACCGCTACGAGTACATGTCCTACTATGTGAATAGAGGTGTTGAGGTCAAACATAGTAGTCCATCATCTAATTACCGATCATTGATGTATACTGTTAATAGACGCGAGATCACCCACCGATAATGAAAATGGGAATCAAGGTACTAGAGTGAAATCTAACAAGTGTGAATAGATGTGTTGAGGTCGAACACTTGAAAGAATCCATCGATCAAGGGGCATTGATGTATTCCCAAAACTGTCGATGGTGAGAGAACCTACCACTAATGACTATAAGTCTTAAGGCACTCAAATGACTCTAGACTCCTATCCCGGAATAAATGATCTAAATTTGATGTTGGATGGAGGGCATTAAGGCATCCCCCATCAACCAACACGAGGTACTCAACAATGCTGTATAATGTGGAAGGACTCAAACAAGATGTGTAAGAACCAGTAATAGTACCAAGAATAACCAACATGTAAAGTTAAGATAACTAAGGAATGGCCGACTAAGGTTTCAACTTCCTTCAAACAAGAACATAAAGGTGAATGGTGACTGAATGGAGGCAGCATAGACTCGATATACAAAACTGGGACATCTCTGCGACACATGAGGCATCAACAGAGGCTCCATAGGGACTGGAAGCTTAACCAGTCGGTGGAGATAAACTCAGAGAAACAAGTATAGCTCCTGAACTCAAATTAATAACCCAACCAATGGATGTGATATAGAGTACTATGTTTGAAGACGACATGACTCAAATGCTACCAAAGATAATATCTTTTCCTATCCGGCTTTTTGGTTTTTTGATTTTTTTTTGGACTTTTTTTAGATATTTTGAAAAGCTTGAAAATGAATAAAAGTGCTTTACGCTTACAAATCTAAGAGGAGATGAGTGTCAAGGAGCAAACAAACTAGTTCCAAGTAGAGGAACATACCTATGCTCAATGCAAGGAAACATGTGTAGGATAGCGACACTCAGGGGGAAGTCCCCTCCTGGTAAAAAAATGGGGAATCAACCCGCAAAAGATATATAAAGAGGCTCTTCTTGGCTAGATATGAGACAAGCTCGGGCTATATGGCTAATAATTAAAGTCAGGGAGGCCGACGTAAGGCTCAATAAGGTAAGCAACACTCATGATAATGCAATTACAACTTGACATATACAAGGGAGTCCCGGGGAAATGGCCAGCATAAAGGTCAAGAGGAGTATGAAGCTCTTGCTCAAAGTCATGGCAGTACTATCCATCATTCCTTGGTAATATCCATCCTTGATAATATCCATCATTCCCATCATCTCTTTAAGATCTCTATCATGGTTGTCTATGCAGGATTCATGTCAACTTATCTGATTGGAAAAAAACCTAATGTTAGAAACCAAATTCTTTACATCAGAATCCATGTTCCTATTTTCCTCAACACCAACTGCTACAAAGTCTGAAATCCTACAGATATGTTTCTGGAAGTCGTCCTGACCTTCCTTGAGAGTAGAGTATTCAGAGCCTCAACCTTTGTTTGCCATTGCTAGAGCTGCAAACCAAGTTGAAAGAGTCAAGGTCGAACCATGGAGAGTGGTAATCCTGGAGGGTGACGTAGTTGCAATAAAATAGGTGATAGAAATGGGCACAGTGATTTCAGCAACAAAACTTTCGACAATGGGCATAATTCTATCACCAACGAAGCATTCAACAATGGGCCTAAAGTGTTCAATATCAGAGACTTCACAAGGATACTCAGAGCCTTCATCCATAAGACTCGATAACAAATGAGGCATAAGGGAGGAAGTATCCAAGGGAAAACAATAAGCCATGGCACATGTGTGATCAGACATGGAGAAGTTGGATTGCATAGAGATGGAGGATAGGTAATTGAGGCACAATAGTGGAGGAGGACACACGTAGACTAAGAAGCTAGTAAGATGAATGGGGGAAGGCACACGAGATGGGGCAACGCGACCCATTGAGGGGGGATAGGGTGAGTGAATGGTGAGGGGGGGGAGAGTTAGCTTAGGGAATGAACTTGTGACTAAAAAATTTGTCATTATAAACCATGGATCCTTAACGTAAGGATGCCCCTTTGTTGGCCAAGCAATTAGCGAGAGCATTGTTTGATATGAGAATGCGATGATAGGTGATGTGAGGGGGAATATTTAGGAGGGATATCTGATTGAAGAAGTTTTTGCAATTGATGGATCCTACGGAGTAACCTGTGCACATATTTAGGATAACTTAATGAGAGTCCCCAAAGACGAGAAGATTCAAAATGGATCCCCAATCTATCATTTCTAGGCCATGAAGGAGTGCCAACCATTCTGCCTCATTATTTTTCTTGGTTCCAAGGCCCCAAGAGAAAGCCTTCACATTTTTTTCCTCCATGGTCGAAAATGACCCCTCCCACACCTGGCTCCCTGAGGTTTCCTCTTGAGGCACCATCAAATAATAGAGAATGAGATTGCGACTCTTTTCTCCATTGGGAAAAGTCATGAGTATTTTTCCTGATTTCCTAGGATTGGAAGACCTGGGAAGGTTTGGACTGAGGGGAGCTCTAAGGGAGAAAGATTCTGCACCATTTTGATTCCTTAACTGAGAGGTCCTCTAAGGAAGGATAACCAATTCCTTTTGAATCCATCCATTCATAGGTCATGCTAATTGCCTTCGAAGTAATTTGATTAGGGGTTTCTTTCTTTCCTTCGAAGATAATTCTGTTCCAAGGAAACCAAAGTTGCCAACTGATATTTTTGGGAATGGTGTTCCAAATTCTTTGCAAAATGGGATTTTTCCGAAGCACTCCAGGGAACAGGGGAGTCCAGGAGACAAGAAGCTACCTATGCTATTTAGGAGGAAAGAACCATGAGCATAGGTCATACAAGATATTTCTCCATACTTGGATAGAGAAGCTGCACTGAATAAATATATGAGAGGTGTTTTATGAATGTGATTTGCATAGAACGCACTTGGAAGGCCTTTCAATTCATGTCTTAGTAAGGTTGTCCGTTGTGAGGATTTTGTTATGCATTAAAATCCAAAAGAAGAAATTGGCTTTGGGAATGTAATCATAGTTCCAAACCTTTTTCCAAAAGCTTGCTAGAGGTTGGATGGTGTTGGTGTTGAAAATACGATAACCTTCTTTGAATGTGTAGGAGCCCTTATGGCCCCAGCGAATGGTGTCCTTAGAAAGTTGATGAATAAGATAATTCCCATGCAAAAGAGAGAGGAATTGATCGAGAGCTAGATTAAAATGATGAGGAAGATTGAGAGCTTTCCAACTCTGCCAAAATCTTAGAGTGGCCCCAATCAAAGATGTCGTAGAGCATAAGGTGGTCGTTTTCATTGGTCCACCTAGATAATTATTCTAGAAAAAGTATGGAGGATAACGATGGGCGCTCGAGAATTACATCTGTCTAGATATTAATCCTTTTTCCATTGCTAGGAATCCAGTAGATATCATCTTTGATGAGGTTGTTAGAGTTTTTGCAAAGGTTCCAGATGGAGGTTCCTTTTCCTTCCCAATTTCTATCCAAAAATTTGGATCTTGGCTTCTTGATATATTTCTTCCGGATGACCTCTTTCCACCAGTCCTTGCCCCCCGTTGCCATCCTACATACTAGTTTGGCCCCTAGGGATTTGTCCATTTTCTCTGGATCTCTCATTCCTAGTCCCCCTTTATTTTTGGAAGCTTTAACTATGCTCCAATTCACCAGGTGGTACTTTTTATTTTGGACTTTCCCTCCCTGCCATAGGAATTTCATGATTTCCAAGTTGATACTATTCATGACAATATTTGGAGCCAAGATCATTGAGCTAGAGTAGATTGGGTAGGAATAAAGAACCGAGTGAATTATAGTGGATTTCCTAGCTAATTCATCCATCTAAACCCCCAGAAGTGGATTTTGTTCTTGATTTTTTGGATAATAGGTCCCCACATTGATGATGAGGTGGAGTTTTTAGGTATGGGGATATGGCATGTATTTGAAGTGATTCCAGCCATAGTTTACTTTTATCTCCAATATATGGGTTATATCTCTAAGTATTTTGGCATTGCAATTCCAATCATATAACCAACATTTGTCAAGGTTTTCCTTGCTTCCAAAGGTATGGAGGAAAAGATCAAGTGAGAGATTGAATTTTTTGGTGGTCTGAAGGGAAACACTTCCCAGGAGGATTGTGTCATCAACAAAGAGATCATGGTTGATGGGATGGGTTCCCCTTGAGAAAGAAAGTTCGGGAATAGTTCCTTCCATTTGGGACCTATGAAGTCTTCTGCTCAAGCAGTCAACTACAATAATATATAGGAAGTGGGATAAGGGACAACATTTTCTAATACCATGTTTGGATTTGAAGAAGCCAGAAAGTCTTCCATTGATAAGGGGGAAATATAGGGGGAGTTGATGTAGGACTGGATTTTTTTGATGAATAAGTGGGAGAAACCATATTTTTCCATTATAAAAAGGATGGATTCATGCCTTAAACGATCGAAGGCATTAGCAAGATAAAGTTTTATAGCCATACCTGCTTCACGCCTTTTTAGGTTGGAGTGAATAGCCTCTTGAAAAAGGAGGATATTGTCGCTGATGTACCGACTTGCAATGAAGTTGCTGTGTTTAGGGGAGATGAGGTTAGGGATGATAGATTTAAGCCTTAGGGAAAGAATTTTGGCAAAGATTTTGTGGGAGGCATTACAGAGGGAGATGGGGCGAAAACTGTAACGAGGATTTCTCCCTTGTTACATGCAAAAGCACTAGCCTTATATCAATGTGATCGTAAGGAAGAGTTCATGGAAAATACAAAAGAAAACTAGATTAGTAACACAAAGAAAATATTTTTAATGTTTTTTTAATATACAATGACTAAACTAAAAAAATACAAACAAACAAAAGTATACCTCCTTTCTTGTAAAGTGGGCCACCATGGTCGTCCTCGAAAGTGGTCCGCCTCTCCACAGGATGGTTCTCCAATGGTCTCTAGGTGGGTGCGAAGAATGTCTCAATGTACAATGTGGGAATGGTATGGAGACGGGATGATGGCAAAGGATTATGTTAATATCTAAGAGAAAGGGCGTCCCAACATGCTCACAAAATGAAAAATGAGGAAAAAGGTATTTTGGGAGAGCCCTTCACAATGTATTTATAGTATGGTTCTAGGGTTTTTTGACCCAATGTGGTTACCCATAGTATCTTTTGACCCATGGTATTTTCTTGTGGTTTTTCAGCCCTTTCTCGTTTTTAGGGTTTTGACCTGTTTTTTGGCGAAAATGAGGGTAAACCATAGTAAATAATAATGTTTTGGACCATATTTTGTGGAAATACAGTTGTGAAGGTTAAAAACTAAGGGAAATATGGTAGGAATATGATGTATGTATGTGGTTTAGACCATGTAGAGCTAGGTGAACACTTTTTTGTGTTAACATAAACACTTAATAGAGGTGAGATTGGGTTCTTTGGGGATGAGAGCGATGAAGGTGGAATTTGTGGCCCCACCAATTTTCCCTTTGGATTTGATCCAGGAGAAAAGACACATCAAGTCTTTTTTTATTATAAAACAACATTTCCTGTAGAAACAGATAGTGAAACCATATGGCCCGGGAGCTTTTTCGAGGTGAAGGGACCAGATGGCCTTCTTGATTTCATCTTCAGAGATGGGGGATTCAAGGGAATATGAGTCTTTTTTACCAATAAGAGTAGGGATATCTGAGATCATGTCCATCATTTCATCCTGAGTGATTTCCTCCTTTGCATAGTAAAGATCTTCATTTTTTTTTACCTCAAGATTTTGGATGGAATTGAGAGGAGATAAGCTGGGCTCTGGGTTCTTCCTGATCAATTTGTGGTGGACCTTATTTTGGGTTCGAAACTTCATTGGGGTTTTGTGTTTTTTTCTGCATCACTCATTTCCTCGTCTTCTTTATCTTTGCTTGAGAGATCTTGGAATTTTTTTATGGAAGTCTTGTTTGTAGTGGCATGGTATGCTTGAGGAAGTGTGATCTTGGAATCTCTCCTTCTATTGACTTTGTTTGATCTTTCTGCGGGGGTATCTTCTGTGTTCGACTTTGTTGTTTTTTTGGAAATTTTTTTGCAAAGTTCCCATATTCATGGCAAAATTTTCACTTGAAGGGGATTTTATCGTAGTCCACGCTCTGCAGGTGGTTCCATCCATCCATTAAAAGATTGATGGCCTTGGGGAGACCCTTCTCTAGGTCCACTTCAACACAAATCCTGGAACAGGAAAACATTGGGGGCTTGGGTTCAGATTTGTTGATATATTTCCCCAAGGTATTTCCAATGGAGTAGGATTCCTCATCATTCGAACAATACATAGGGAGGTGGGGGAGATTTACCCAGATAGGTACAACAACAAGGATTTCTTTCTTTGGGTCGAAGGAGAGATTCCATTTGTTGAGGTACATACCTCTAAGCCCCCATGAAACAAGGCCCATTCCTAAAGATAAGATCTTGGTCTTCCTTCTTCTCAAGAATAAAAACAAAATAACCCTTTCCAGAGAAGATTTGTTGAACTTCTCCTTGAATGAGTGGCCACTAGTTTTTTCTTAACCAGATTTTAATGGATCGAGAAGAGGTCCAAAGGCCCGTGAAGAGCCCTATGACACATTTTTATGAAAGAGTAGATGCTTTATGCTTGGAAGCAGTGGAGGAAAGCTTGACATCCGAGATCTCAAAATGCTTGTTAAAATGAGAGTTGGGGGGGAGAGAACCAGGGGTAGAGGAAGGGGGTTGGGATGCCACAATTTGTCGAAAATGGGCTTCAAAGCTTCCCACTTCATCAAGATCAGGATCAGGGGGATCCATGGGGACGACCAGCAGGCCCAAAGATGATGAAACCTGACGCAGACATAGAAACCCTAGTGTAGACCTTCCGCCTTTGGAGAGTTTTCTTAAGTTATATTCATAATTAATCAACTTCTTTTAACATGTTGTAAAAAAAATAGGTCGTTATTCTAATATTCATACAATTTTTTATGGAGTCTTATGTCACTATGAAAAACTCCAATTTTAATCATCGACTTTCCACCCCTATGTATGTTATTAGGTTAGGTGGAACCAATGTTAATGTTGGTGTGCAATGGATTTGCACTTGCCAAACACCATTTCTATGAATTCCATCACTAATTTCTACAACTCTAACAAGATGGTTAGGAATATACACTAAATGGGGTGAATAATTTTCCCAATTATCACTTCTCATAGGATGGAAAAATAAGTAACTTATATAGGGGTTTAGTGGATCATTTCCCATCTCTATAGCATTTTAGGTGTTGGTACTTTTGATATTCATCAATTACAATTGCAAACAGTTATGGATAAGCACACGCACATATTGCATAGACATCCTCTATCCCCCTCTCCATTTCATGACCATGGCCACAATATCAATTTTCTTCCAAAAATAATTCCTCCCCATTTAAGTCCGTACTATTTTTACAAGTAGAAAAGTAAGGGTGAACCTTGGTCCAAAAAATATTGGATGTAGGAGCCATTCAACCCAATGGTACTTCCTCCTCTAGACTTGTCACCTTAGTATAAAAGAAATATATATGGATCAAAGTGTATGTGTGTTTATTACAATGAATTAAATAGAACAACAGTGAAAGACAAGTTTCCCATTATTGTAATTGATGTACCAATAGATAAAATCCATGGTGTTGACTATTTCTCCGAACTTGATATTTATTTTACTTACCATCAAATCTAAATATCAGAACATGTGTTTCTAAACAAAACTTTGGAGCTCATGAAGGTCACTATGAGTTCATCATCATGCCATTTAGATTGACTAATTCTCCATGTACATTTTAAATCATTATGAATAAGTCAGTATTCAACTCATAATTGTGGAGTACATTCTAGTATTTTTTATGACATTATGATTTATAGTAAGGCCTATATAGTTCACACCTCTCATTTGGACACTATTGTTCAAATCTTAGAAGAGAATTAATTATGCTAAGAAATTAAATTGTACATTTGGTTAGCAATAAGTTGAATACTTAGGGAATGCTATTTCTCAAGAAGTGGTCAAAATTGATGCATAAAAGATTGAAGCCATTAAAGGGTTAAGAGTATATTTAGGCTAAAATCATGAATGTGGGTGTCTATTTTGGGGGGTGTTGTGAGAAAATAAATCTGGTGTTTTCATGTTTTTCAACTTCAGGTGAAAAATAAAATAAATCTTTTATTTTTGTTATTAAGATTTGATATTCAATTTAGCAAATGTTTGAGAGTATGTTCTTATAAAATGAAAGGGATAATAAATAGTCATGTTTTTTTAGTCGCATGGACTCATTCTTAAATTTGTGTTTATTAAAAACAAAATATGCTATGACAATCTATATAGAGTGTATCACTGTTGACTATAATTTTGTACCCAAAGGGTGAATATACTAATTATTATAATATTTTAAATTGGATTGTTGTGGAAAACTTGTCGAATATCAACATGTTTAGTCTGAGTCAACATTTCTCTCAATTTCCACTAAAACTAAACAATCTAAGAGTACCCTTTTGAGATAGACACTCCAATGAACTGTCCTATATTTTTTTTTTCAATTTGTTTATTGTGTATTTTTGAAGTTGTTGAATTTTCATTTCACTACATTTGAAATCAATGAAACCAAAATAGACATATGTTAACAAAAAAATTAATTATAAATATTAGATCTCAACTAAATACAACAAAATATGTACATATAGAAAGTAGATTCAATGGAGAAAATAATGGTATCAGTTCCAAAATTCACTTTGCAGTACTAGATATAGGTTGGACCTTTTGAAATTTGGAAAACATAAAAACCTTCCAGTTTTTAGTATTAATAGGTTTTCGGCCAAAAAATAGTTTGGCCAATTTTTTTTTTAATTTTTCGGTCAATTTTTTTCATCAATGATTGGCCATTGGAATTAATCGAAAAAAAAATTGGTTGTTGGATTAATTAATTTTTTAGTTGAGCCATTTTTTTCCAAAAAATTGTAAATACAAATTCCACGATGAGATTATCAGTGAATAGAAACCAAGCTTAACAAATTCACCTTTTAGTATTCACCACATGCTATATAAGGTTTTCCCACAAATATGAAAAAATTGGAGTCCCTTTCATAGCCCTTTTAAAAAAGAATTCATTTCAATGATCTAATGAGGAAACCCATGCTTTTTTCACTTTGAAGTAATCTATGGCATGTACACCTATTTTATCCAAACCAATATTTAGTAAGGTATTCACCTTTGAGTTTTTTGCTTCCCATTGTCAATTACAACATTAGATTTTTGAAGTTGAAATTTGGAGGCATATTTGTGACTAGATTCTAGTTTGAAGAACCAAATCTTAATTGTGTTTCATGCCTCACCTACAACATGCCATTTTACCTTTCCAAAAACATTTTATAAACTCAACAACTTCTTCTATAGGAATGGAATTAAGGGTCACATTGGCCTATTTGTCTCTACGTATGGGATCTCCTAGTGTAATAAAAGGGGAATTTTCAAACCTCAAGGTCTACATGTCAAAAAGATCTAAATAGAGATAAACATGATATTCCCCTTCATTAAGATGGCGCATATATTAATACATTGATATGTGAAAGTTGGTTGTGTATTCCAAGAGGTCTCTTGGAATACTGATGACTCTTCATATTCACCTATGACTCTTCATGTGCATAATAATAATAAAACATTAAACTTTTAACAACACCCAAAGGATCAGGTTTCCAACATTCTCCTGCTTAATTCAAGAGTGTGTTTGTGAGTCGAAGAATCTTTGTAAAAGAGAGAGGAAATTTGGAAGTCAACAACTAACAATGATTAAACATATCACTAAAGTGACATATGTATTGGTGGTTTTGCGATGACCACAAACTAATTCCTAGTAGAAGTTGATGTCTTCTACTAAATTGTTGTTTTTTTATGAACACAAACCTAGCATATGTTGGTTTAGAAGAGAGTGATGGCTGGCCCATTTTCAAATAACGTATTACCGGGCCCGTTATGCCTTACTTTCCCTAGCCTTGGCTGGCGCTTTATTCTCTCTCTAGCTAGTTACCGAATTCCAGGCTTTACCAAGACTTAATATACCTAAGTAAGTGTTGACCAAACAACTTAATGAAACTTAGGTTTGTTTTAGTCTAATATCAAGAGATGCTGTACTTAACTTGCTTTGAATTTACTTTGGTTATTTTCTCCACTTAGGTAAGATCAGTACCATCCACAGGAGGGTGATATATGATACTAGGTGTCAACTTAGTCCTTGATAACCTAAATAACTCTTTCCAAAATGCATTGAGAAATATTGTCTTGATCAATGACTATGTATCTTGGAAGGCCATGTAGTCTGAACACCTCTCTAGAAAAGAGAACCACCATCTAAGATGCGCTATATTATGAAGAAATGGAAAATAAATGTGCAAACTTGATCAAATTATCCACAATCACATAGATACAGTACCTTCCCTATACTTTTTTGGCAACCAAGTCCATGGATATGCTTTCTCATTTCTATTCTAGAATGGGAAATAGTTGAAGCAACCCTGGAGGATGTGTTGTATCTGACTTATTATGTTGACAAATCACATACTTCCTCGCATATTGTAGTAAATCCTCCTTGAGACCCTTCCAAAATAATATCTCTCGCACCTACCTCGAAGTCTTCAGATATCCTTGATGCCCTACAAGTGGTTCATCATGAATTAATCTCAAGATCCTATCCTTGAATATGGACTCAGAAAGAAGATAGATCTTATCCTTGTAATATATGATGTCATCCACTACTTTGGTGACCTATCATTGTGAATGATTCCCTCCATAATATCACATGTAAATTTATTCTTGGAGTATTCCACCAAGAGAATGGACTTCCAATCCACTAAAATCCTCATCATGAAGAAGGGTACAAGCCTCATGGAAAGGGAATCAACAATTACATTCTTATTTCCCTTCACATACTCTATGTCAAAGTCATATGCCTTCACCTTACTTACCCCTTTTTGTTGTCTCTCACTAAAGTCTTTATGCTCCAAGAAATAGTTTTGTTGCTGTCAATTCTCACCATGAAGCATCCTCCCACTAGGTATTGTCTAAACTTTGACAATGCATGCATGATGGAAAAAATTTCCTTATCATATATGGGGTAGAGCCTCTCTAAATCCATCATCTTCCATCTCTTTAAATCTATGGGATGTCAATTCTACATTAACACCACTCGTATCCCCTCATCAGATGCATCACACTCCAACACAAATGGATGTGAGAATTATGGTAGTTCTAATACTAGGAAAGTGTTCATAACCCTCTTCATCTTGTCAAATGACCCCTGTGCCTCCTCTAAACATATGAAAGATCCATTCTTTGTGAGATCCATCAATGGTGCACTAAGTTGTGAAAATCCTCTCACAAATAATATGTGATACTTTAATAATCCCATAAACACCCACATATTTGTAAGTGATCTGAGTGTGGGCCAACCTAAGATCACCTATATATTCTCATGGTGCACCTATAACCCCTGATTGATAATCACATGTCCTAGATACATAAACAATTTCAAACCAAATTCACACTTTTCCTCCCTAGAAAATAGTGTCTGCTCCTTCATGATGTTGGGACTCTTATCAATGTTCCTCAAATGCTCCTCCCAAGTCATATTGTAGATCAATAGATATCAAAGAAAATTGTTAAGAAAATATCAAATGTTTGTTAAATTAATGGTTCACACATGATTAGAAGATGGATGGTTAATTAATCAAACTAAAAGGAATGACTAATAACTCATATTTCCCATAAAGATATTAGAATGTTTTCTTGTAGATGTCCTCTTTTCTAACACATATATGACAATTGAAGATCAATATTTGAGAAGTACAGTTCCCCATGCAAATCATCTATCAACTCATTGACCATGGGTATCAGGGATCGGTTCTTGATGGTATTATTATTTATGGACTTGTAGTTGTTGGGCCTAGGAAAATATAGGCTAAGTTCTAACTGAATTCTGCTTGGGAGTATGAAGAGTCCAATTGCATGAAGAAGGAAGTTGCAACGGAGGAAGAGCTACGGCAGAATAAGGATTTGTAGAGGAATATATGACAGAAGGGAAGCTGCGATAGAATAAGCCATGAGGGAAGAGATTGTGACAGAAGGGAATATGCGACGGGATCAACCGCAATGGAAGGAACCACAATAGAAGAAGACGTGTAGCGAATGAAAATTACAGCTCGATATTTCGTGGGTAAGAATTCAATTAGGATAACACATGATTTAGGGAATAAAGCATCTTTGTATTTTGGGACAATAGTGCCGACTGACAATTGTAACTGAAATGAATGATAATAGGAATGGCTGCCTATCATCTAACGAAATGAAGTTAGTTGATTACGACATGTAAAAGTCTATAAGAGGGAGACACCAAGCTATGTGCGGGTTGTTCGGTTGGTTGGTTGGTTACTTCCAAATATATACACACTTAAATAGATGTACTCTTGGTTGGATTGAGTTAGTTGTGGTTGTTTGTTATATTTCTATAGGGTTGTAAAGTTGTAGAGAAGAGAGAGTCGATCCAGGATTTGTGCAGATTAATAGTAGGGTGAAGGAGAGGAAACTACTAAAATTAGAGACTAGAGAGAAATAGAGGAGAAAGAAGTTTGTATGGATTGTAGAAGAAGATATAGAACAGCTTATGCAAGCTGAGTGCACAAATGAAAGGTTCCATATATTTCTCATGCCATATGAAGAGCGCCTTTATGGTTTTCCCCGGATGGGTTTCCATGTTAAATGTTGTATATGTGTATATTTTATGAATGTTCTTATGTCAAATGAATGTATATTGTAAATGAATGTATGTGTATTTGCTTATGGATGAGTCCTTATATGAATTTGTCACACTATTGTTAGTTGGAATCATTAATAAGGAAGTATATTAACTATTATAATCTCCATTGGCGGACAAGTAGAGTTGCATATTGAATGCATGCAATAAGAATAAGTAATATAACCAACGGATTCGGTTGAGAAAGATAGTAAGGTGACAAGGAGGCATAAATCTCCACACAACTGTAGAAACCTAGTTCTGGCAATTACCCATAAGATATATCTCGGATTAGACTGCATCTGTGTTGTAGGTGATGTTGACTAAGCCCTACTCTATCGGGCCAATATCTTGGGCTTTGTTGATGAAGAAACAAGAGTTTGAACCTAGGTCGAAGGGAGAAACACCAACAAATGGTTCCATTGTTGGGACCGTGAATAATTTTGTAGGGATATGTTTTGGTATTCTACGAAGTCAAAAATTCAAGAGTGGGTAGACTCTAAAGAATTAGAGTTCGCACGAAAAGAAAGTGAAGGATCATGGTTGAATCTGACAAAGTGGTTGGAGTGATACCTCTATAAGGATATTCATGAAATTTTTTTGCAAGTTTCGTATTTTGTTGTATGAGTGGTTGTTGAAGCTAGAAACCCAGTGAAAAAAATTCCAAGGAGGAGAACCAACAGACTGGAGTCCCGGTTTATTCAGAGGCTGAAAAGAACTAGCAACCCCATATCTAGAGCTATTGATTTTTGGGTTGATTGTATTTTTGTTGGATATCACAAAAATCACTGTCAACACTATAAGTTCAAATAATATAGTAGAAAGGGAAATTTTCCAAGGACCCGAAGGAAGGTATTTGAGATCTTTGAAAATCTGGATCAAAATGCTCGTATGCAAGAAAGGGATCCTGAGAGTGGAATCTGACGAGTAAATAGTTGTATATAAAGACATGGGATATTTCATAGAAGAAGTGCGAGAAAATGGAGCAAGGTAAGATGAGATGTTCCTTGGTGATAACAGAGGCACACTATAGGGTGGACGTCTAAGAAGTGGAAGGAGATTTCGGTTGCGAAAAAGAAGAAGAATTGTGACAAGAAGAGGAAGTTGCAGTATGACCAGAGGAGAATACTATGATTTGGTGCTGTGCTTTTGTTGATGTATTTGTAACTTTAGAATGTATTCACTTGTATATCTTATGTATTGTACCCCGATGTTTATTCCAGGAAGTATCTGTAATGTAATTAAGTCATGTCATGCCCCGATGTTCCGATTGGGAGATTCAATAATGTAAACAAGTCATGTAAAGTCATTGAGGTTAACCCTCCATTGTAAGTTGAGGCAATAGTTCCCACAATTGAGTCAAGGTTAAACCTCCTTGTTGATCAGAGGGCAAAGTCCCCATAGTTGTGGGGCACTAGGGTTATTAGACTCTCCTAGAGATGTCGGCCCTAGTAAGTAATTGTTAAGTGGGGCTGACTTGTTGAAGTGGACATCAAGTGAATGAAATAATATAAATAGAGAGTGAGCCTCTCTATTTATCATACACACACTCACTCACTGGGGCGCATGAGTGAGAGAGGAAAATATCTCTCAAGTGAGAGAGAGAGAGAACAAATTATTGGAGATCATCTTTATGTTTTTGGGTTTTACTGCTTCCACTGGTGGTCATTCTATCTTTGAGGAAGTTGTGGGGTTTTCTCCTTTATGGTTTCCCCAAGGAAAATTATTTGTGTCTCTTGTCTCTTGTGTTTATTTCAGTGCATGTTATTCTCTCAGATAAGACCCTAAGATCATATTGCTTAAATGATAAAAATATAACATGGTATTAGAGCTAACCCGAGAAGAAGACATTGTGCAGCTATAGAAGCTAGGGATTCTTACTTTTTGGGTCTGTCTCCACAATCCATCAGCAAAATAATGCTAGGCTAACTCTCCATTGAAGGGCGCATCTTTCTGTCGAAGCAAAATTTGATTCCGAGCATTTTAAGTTTTTGGTGTGTGAAATTAGGGCTTTTTACAGAAGAGGAATTTTTGAGTGAGCCCATCATAGGATTTGTCTCCTCATCAAAATCAAATTTTAGAGACCTGGGTCGAGATTTTTGGTTGGGTGAAATTCCAGGAAAGTCAAACCCTAGTTTGACCCCGGGCCTGAAAAACCCTAAAATACTGAAACTGATAGTTTTGGTAGATTCGCTATATCTCGAGATTGGAGAAGGATTAGGTGCCAAAAATTTCATAGGTCGAAGATAAATTCTGAATGTACACTATGTCCAAGTTTCAGCCTCATATTCGCTATATTATAGGAGATATGATTCCTCCACGTTAGGGTTCCATCCTCTTCCAGGATTCATCCCTAAATAGGATACCTATGGAGAATTGCTATATCGCGGGCTACGAAGGTCAAAATGAAATTTCTCAATTTTATCCAGAAAGGGAACAAACTTTAATTTCTATGGTATAAGTTTTAGACCCCAAATATAAAACAAAGACATGTGGAAATCCATACAACTTCGCTATGTTGAACAGACCTGAAGCGGGTTACCTTGGTAAAATGATCATAAGTCCTAATTGGTGAAACCAATTCTGATAAATACTATGGTGTTGGAACAAGGACATATGAGGTTACCTTATTATGAAATTTTAGACATAGAGGAGTAGTAATTTTGGAGATGCCTCATAAACAATATAGGAATTTCTGCAGAAGAAATTGGTAAACTCATTAGAGGAAATTTTAGGTCTAAAATGGGCCTCCTAAGGAAAATAATAAAATAATAGTTAAAATAATAAAATAATAGTTAAAACAATTAAATAATGGTTATTAATTTTGGGGAAGAATGAAAAAAACTACTTTTTTTGTTCATATTTTCGACATATCTCCTTGTGTTTTTACTCAAAATCTGAGAGGGAGAGCTTGTTGGATGCGGAATTTAATTCCGCATCCAACGAGTACCCACACTACATACTTTTGACAGGCCACGATACCCTAAAAACAAGAAATATCTGAAAAAACATGATGATGACATCATCATCACATTTTTTTAGGTATTTCTTGTTTTTGGGGTAGCAGGGTATGTCAAAAGTATGCAATGTGGGTACTCGTTGGATGTGGAATTAAATTCTGCATCCAATGAGCTCTCCCACTCGGATTTTGAGTAAAAACATAGGGAGATATGTCAAAAATACGAACAAAAAAGTAGTTTTCTTTTATGACAAATATGTCAATTCAACCATTATGGTTGACTCATTTTATTGAAATTCTATTGGTTCTTGAATTCCAACTCACAAAATTTATTGTTGGCGCGTTTTCTTATAAGGCCCATTTTAGACCCCAAATTTTCTCTGATGAGGGCTTCCTATTCCGGGAGCTTCCCTCCATTGTTTTCAGAAAAGGAGTACATTGTACATCTCACTTTGAAGAGGTCTATATTTCTATCCAATCATATCTAAAATATTCCAAGTTTTGAAAATTAGGGTTTCTTTGACAAACCCTAGATCAGCCAGCTCTAGAACTAAGACAGACACCTCAAATTGGTAAGATCTAATCTTTTGCTATTTACAGTTGAGGTTCTTGTTTCAAGATGACTAATCACACCAACTTGATGAAAAGCTTGTTGAGGCTGACAACTTCCAAGCATGGAAGTATAGGATCTCACTAATTCTTTTAAAGGAAATGAATTGGACACCTACATAAGTAGAGAGGTTCCAGTTCCAGAGGGAGATGAGGCTAAAAGCCTTACATAAGAAGAACTTGGTCAAGGCTAAGAAGATCATTGCTGATTCAATCAAGGATCACCTTAGTACCATAAGTGTCTTCCCTAAAGACACCGAAAGAGATGTTTGATTCCTTGACCAAGCTATTTGAGGGAAATAACATAAATTGGAAGATGACTTTGAGAAAACAATTGAAGAATGTGAAGATCCAGAATGAAGAGACCATACAGTCATACTTTACAAGGGTCTCTCAAATAAAAGAACAACTTGAAGCTGTAGAAGAAGAAGTGGAGAATGTAGAATTTGTGATAACCACCTTGAATGGCCTCCCAAGATCATGGGATTTATTCATTCGAGGAATGTGTGCAAAAAGGAAGTGATTACCTTCAGCAGACTCTGGGAAGAGAACACACAAGAAGAAGCTCGACTCATAATAAGAGAAAAGAATATGGGAGAAAATGAATATCAAGCTCTCACCATCCAAAGAAGATCCCTCAAGCGATGAGGAATACGAAGGAATAAACTCTTGAAGAACCTCTTATCCATTTGGATAAGAAATTATGTTGTTATGAATGAATAAGATGATCAAGCTGAAAGAAGGAGTCTACCCATGAAACAAATAAAGATAAGTATTCAATTATCATTTCATGATATTGTTTTGTTATGCATGATAGATTGTTGGCATTAATGACAATATACTACTAATACGCATGTGATGGGTAAGTATCTCATGGTGCTATACTACTCTCCATTGCTACTTATCTAGAATGAAACCTCTTTGCTGACATATTGGATTAGTGCACAATCTCAATGTTGTCTTGGTAGAGATGGAAGGCATCTAGAAAGTTTCCGTGAGATATGGATGAATGTTGTATTGGATAAAATAGTTGCATGATTATATCTTGATGCAAAAGAATTTTTCATTATGAATATACCTTATGAAATGTTTCTAACCATACAACTAATGCATTTGACTTGTAGGAAAGATCACATACAATCACCTACAAGAAAAGAAGGACGAGACTTGTTCCGAAGAACAAGTGATGACAGTTCAAGAAATAATCCAAGTAATGAAGATCTTAACCTTTGCTACAAGGTTGAAGATGAAAGCCTATAGAGGATGACAAGCTCACAGATGGGTGCGAGAAGAACTTTTGAAAAGGTTCAATATAAAGGATCTTGGTATCTAGTGACCCTAGAAGGATACATAGAATATTAGTAGCAGAGGAAGCTACTTGTCAGTCCAGTATAGAATGTTTCAATGCATAGAGTACAAAAGACAAAGGGAGAATGATGCTTTGCTTCAGAGGGAGTGACTACAGAAGATCCTGAGGTTCGACATGGTATGACAGGATGGACAGATTACTGATGAATCTAGTATTTATTGAGAGTAAAGCAGATTCCAGCCTTTGCTTCAAGGTTGAAGGCAGAAGACTAGTGATGCTCCTATTATATGTTGATGACTTGTTCTTGACAAAAAAGAGGAACTCATTAAAGTTGCAAGAAGGATACTTGCTGCTGACTTCAAGATGAAGAACTTGGATATGATGCACTACTTTCTAGGCATGGAGGTGTGGCAGAATCTCCCTCGTACAAGGGAAGTATGCATTAGAGATCCTAAAGAGGTTCAGGATGATGGACTGCAAGGCCATGATCACACCTATGGCATTGAACCTGAAGCTATTGACTATTGCTTCATCAAAGTCGGTTGATGACATGATGTATCATTAGATGATTTGTTCCTTGATGTACTTGATGAATACAAGACCAGATATTTGCTTTTCTCTAAACACATTGAGACATCTTCACCTGATGGTTGCAAAGAATGCAGTGAGGTACCTAAAGGGTATAGTTGATTATGGGCTCAAGTATGAAGCGAATTAGAAGATTAACCTGGAGGGTTATGTGGATTTGTATTGGGTAGGTAGTGCCATTGATAAGAAGAGCACTTCAAGATGCTTCTTCAGTATGAGATCAGGTGTGATCTCTTGGTTTGGAAGGATGGAGTCCTGCATGGTGCTGAGTATAGCCAAGGCAAAATATGTTGCCACTTGATACTTGGGAGAGAGGAGCAGTGAAGCTCCAGTATGTGATCTAGATCAAAATCTCTCTAAATAGGGAGTTCTAGCATATCCGGTGAGACAGGTTGTTTGAGCATAAATCCTGGTGAAGCTCGTAGGTTGCTCAGACATAATCGGTCACGTAGTTTGTCCTCGGATGTAATAGGTCCTGGAAAATATTCTAGGTTATCCTTGGGCGTAATCATCCCTGATGTGATTCTATGCTAGAAATGGCCAGAGTGAAGTTTGATTACTTTAGGGAGAAGCTTGGTGTTCTCCAGATCTAGGTTCCTTCCAAGGGGTAGTGATGAGTCCGTGAGACCTTCTGAAATGGTGAGAGGATTGGTTCCTTCCATGGTCAGATGTAAGTGTAGAGATGCTCTGGTATGATTGTGGGTTGTGTTACCACATGATCAGTGAAAATACATTCTGATGTGATTGAGGGATGTGTTCCCATATGATCAAATATAAGTACTGAAGGCCATTCTCTAGGAGAATGGAGGCACCTTGTCAGTTACCAAGAATAATCAGCTTAGTTCTGAGAGGCCATTCTCTGGGAGAATGGAGGCACCTAGTCAATTACCAAGAATACTCATCTTAGTGCTGAGGAGCCACTATCTGGGAGAATGGAGGCACCTGGTTAGTTACCAGGAATACTCAACTTAGTGTTGAGGGGCCATTCTCTAGGAGACTGGAGGCACCTGGTCAGTTACCAGGAATACTCAGCTTAGTGCTAAGAGGCCATTCTCTGGGAGAATGGAGGCACCTGGTCAGTTACCAGGAATACTCAGCCTAGATTTGAGAGCCCTTCCAAGGATGGTAGTAGTTGTGTCCTACCATGCCATTGGTTGTAAGTGCAGAGCCCTTCCATGGATGGTAGTAGTTGTGTCCTACCATGCCACTAGTTGTAAGTGTTGGGCCCTTCCATAGATGATAGTAGGTGTGTCCGATCATGCTGATGGTTGTAAGTGCTGTGCCTTTTCACAGATGATAGTAGGTATTTCCTATCATGCTGGTGAATGCAAGTGCTGGGCCTTTCTAACATGGTTCTTGGATGTGTCCCTCCCATGGTCAGATGTGAGTGATGGGCGTGCCTTTCTGACATGGTGGTGGATGTGTTACTCCCATGGTCAGATGTAAGTTCTGGGTGGGATTTTCTGACATGTGGTCATATATAAGTGCTAAAGAAGATAAAGACCTACATGGAGGCTAGGCCTGCAACCAACATGAAAAAGGGTTGGCTTTGTAGAACTTCCTATGATGAGAAGAATTGAGAGATAGAACCATTTGACAGTGATGATACATCAGCGATGATCCAGACTTGATGATGATCCAGATCAATTGATGATTCAGACTTGATGATGATCAAGTTATGCTCCAGATCAAGTGATGATCCAGACTTGATGATGATCCAGAGAAGAAGACTTGTGCTGATAAATTGTGTCGAGAGAATACCTTCCTAGTTAAGAGGGAGTGTTGATGTATTTGTAACTTCAGAATGTATTCACTTTTATATCTTATGTATTGTACCTCGATGTTTATTTTAGGAAGTATCTGTAATGTAATTGAGTCATTTCATGCCCCAATGTTTTGATCAGGAGATTCAATAATGTAAACAAGTCATGTAAAGTCATTGAGGTTAACCCTCCATTGTAATTCGGGGAAATAGTCCCCACAATTGATTCAAGGTTAACCCTCCTTGTTGATCAAAAGGAAAAGTCCCCACAGTTGTGGGGGACTAGGGTTATTAGACTCTCCTAGAGATGTCGGCCCTAGTAAGTAATTGTTAAGTGGGGCCGACTTGTTGAAGTGGACATTAAGTGAACGAAAGAATATAAATAGAGAGTGAGCCTCTCTATTTATCATACCCACACTCACTCACTGGGGCACATGAGTGAGAGAGGAGAATATCTCTCAAGTGAGAGAGAAAGAACAAGCTATTGGAGATCATCTTTATGTTTTCAGGTTTTACTGCTACCATTGGTGCTCATTCTATATCTGAGGAAGTTGTAGGGTTTGCTCCTTTATGGTTTCCCTGAGGAAAATTCTTTGTGTCTCTTGTCTCTTGTGTTTATTGCTATGCATGTTATTCTCTCAGATAATATCCTAAGATCATACTGCTTAAATGATAAAAATCTAACAGCTTTGACATAGTTTCTTGTGACGAAGAAGAGGAATATCAGCCTATCCTTGAAAGGGAAGAAGAAGAAGCGCTAGATCCAAAATATGAATATGAAACACCTACAAATCCATGTATGTCTCTGTAGGTAAGGTACAAAAACTTTTTTCCTAGTGGATTTGTCAATACGAGTAATACTAAATATGGGAATAGTAGAAAAGGAAGTCCTACTAATCAAACGTTTTACCCAATAGTACCAAGGACCAATATAATCGCTCGAAATGATATTAAGTTGTTGATATTCAATGGAAATGGTTTAGAAGACCCATAGGAACATTGGTTTCGAAGTTGTATGGACCATGCGAAAGGTCCAAGATGAAGTAATAAAGAAGGTGTAGATGATCACAACCTTGAGGGGTCGTGCGCTTGATTGGTATATGAATTTCTCTATGGTTCTGACAGGAGTCACACTGAAAATGCTCAACCAAATTTGAGCAGTACTAATAGATGAATTTAGAAATCCCAAATATGAATCTCTTTTTATTACAGAGATTACAGAGATTAAGCAATTATCTACAGAATTTGTGTGGGACTTCGACCAAATATTTAAGATGTTAATGGATAAATTAAGCTTCCTGATGTCAAACGTACAACAAAAAGAGTGGTTCATTACATCATTGTTATTGCACATCTGGATTCCCTTGATGCAACAGAAGATTATGTTGTATATTGAAGCTATGGAGATGGCCATAAAGCTAGAATCCTCACCCTGAGGAGAGACTAGTGCAAGAATGATGCATATTCAGTCACAGCTATATAACCTTACGTTTCAACTCTAGGACACTAAGAAAGGGAAGTAAGTCCAAGAAGAAATATGGTGTACCATATGCATAACTGAAGGACACCACAAGGACAATTACCTAATGTCAATGAACTGTGTCGCAGCAGGAGCACCGAACCCGATAAATACATAAGAGATTCCTTGGTGCAGAATATGCCAGACAAGAAGTCATCGATCGAAAGAATGGATGTAATTACAGAAGATTGTAAGTGCACCATCTAGTTTATATTGTAAATTTTGTAAATAAGTAGGACACTATGATAAGGACTGCAGAGCATTCCATCTATTGCAGGAGAAAAAGTATCATCATCCCCAGTATCCAGAGAATCAATACCCACAACAACAACACCCTCAACAAAGGGGGGGTGGAAATTTTTGAGGTCTAGGACAATGAGGAGCATTTGGTTGTGGAAGAGGCCAAATCATATGTTATAATTGTGGGAAACCAAGAAATTTTTCCATGGACTATACGATCCCTATAAAGACATGCCCGTGTTGTAAATCCTTTGATCATACTGTCGAATACTATCCGCAATTGATTGCGAAGTGGAAGGATCAAAATGTGGGAAATCCAAACCCTTTCCAGAATCCCAATCTGAATCCCAACTAGAATATCCAAATGATTTTTGTTAAGCTGAGGGAACCAAATAATGATGTCATGACAATGGGAGGTGCCACGACTAGGGAATACCAAGTTGCACAGAATGAACAACTACAGGTGTGGTCAACAACACAAAAGAAAGTGTCATTCAACGTCCAAAGATAAACATAAGTATTCTTGGACTTGTGACTAGAATTCGTCGACAAGAATCGAGAATCGATGTCTCATCCTACATTGCCAAGAATACCAATAATGGATATTCCTGAAAGCTTTGATCAGTGGTTCCAAAAGAAACCGACGAGAAATGTTAGTAAGATTAAAGAATTTTTTAAAAGTGTCTTATCTCTAATACAAGATAAAGATGTTTTCATAGAATTGAAAACTCTAATAGAATAACCTCAAGAAGATGTTGGACCAGACATAAGAGTAAACCATGTCGGAGAAGGATTAAAGACCGGTTGTGAGTTAAGGATGACTGCCCATATAGGATATTACGATATGGAATACATTATTCTAGACTTGGGATTTGATGTCAAAATTTTGACAAGACAAACATGGAAAAGAATGGGGAAACCATGAATAAAGTGGTCTCTTATTAAAATCAATTAGCACATCAGTCAAAATCCCTACCTATCGGTCAACTGTTGATGTAATTGTAACTTCGGAATGTATTCACTTGTATTTCTTATGTATTGTACCCCGATGTTTATTCCAAGAAGTGTCTATAATGTATTTGAGTCATGTAATGCCCCAATGTTCCTATCGGGAGTTTCTATAATGTGAACAAGTCATGTCAAGTCATTTTGGGTAACCCTCCTATTGTTCAAGGGTTAAAGTCCCCACAGTTATGGAGCCCTAGGGTTATTAGAATATCCTAGAGAAGTCAACCCTAGGTGAGTTATTGTAAGTCCGGGCAATATTCCCCACCATCTAAGTCAAGGTTAAACCTCCTTGTTGATCAGAGGGAAAAGTCCCCACAAGTTGTGGGGCACTAGGGTTATTAGACACTCCTAGAGATGTCGGCTCTAGTAAGTAATTGTTAAGTGAGGCCAACATGATGGAGTGGATTTTAAGTGAAATAAAGAATATAAATGGAGAGTGAGCCTCTCTATTTATCACACACACATTCACTCATTGGGGCGCATGAGTGAGAGAGAAGTTGATGGGACAACATCTTTATGTTTTTGGCTTTTACTTTTGGTGCTGATTCTATCTCTGAGGAAGTTGCGGGGTTTTCTCCTTTATGGTTTCCCTGAGGAAAATTATTTGTGTCTCTTGTATCTTGTGTTTTATTGTTGTGCATGTTATTCTCTCAAATAAGATCCTAAGATCATAATGCTAGCTTGAATGATAAAAATCTAACATCAACTGACTCAAGTTCCTATTGAGGTAGAAGGCCTAAGAACATATGTTGAATTTCAAGTAATCGACATTGTTGATGATACAAACCCGTATCCTGCACTTTTGGGGATAATCTGGATGATAGATAATCATACCATCATCAATTTTAAGAAAATAATCTTATCATTTGAATATTCATATCTAAGGGTGGTTGCACCAATTGATCCTCTAGAAGGTCAAATATGTGTCGAGCCAGTAAATAGTGAACGGAAAGGAGACTATCTCGACCATATTTATAACATCACATATCCAAGGGATGATTATGTAAATCCAACAAATAACAAAAAACTTAGTTGGAGGAGTATTAGCTCATGTATATCAGATTCTGGAAAAGCATTCAAAAACTGGAAGAATCCGATGCATGAAGTATCCATGAGAAAGTGTGCAAGAATTTTGGTCTGTGTGAAGGGTAGGAAACGAGGCAAGTGATCTACCTACATATGAAGGTTTACCTAACATTTCATAGTTTATGATAGAGTTTGAAGAAAAATTCACAAAACATCAGTGCTTTTCCACCCTGGACTTTTTGTTGAAATCTACAACCACCAGATGGCGGGTCACATGAAAAGAATCTATTTCAAAATGGCCACAATGTTGAATATTGATGGAGATAAGATCAAGATAATAAATCAGTTATACTGGTCAAAAGTATATAGGATTGAATAATCTTATCGACCATATTGAGTATTGTCGTGTGACATGGGCGAAATTTCCACAACAGGAATGGGTTCATCAGTTCATACACACATTAGACATGATACTACATAGTTGGTATACATCAGTTGAACTGAGATGAGGAACTATTGAATCAGGTGAATTAGCTACTATCTTCATACACACATTTGAATTTGATGATAAAATCATCCGTTGATTGATGTTGCATTGCAAGTAATTAACACTAAGATATTTGAATATATCACCGTCGCAATGACAAACTTCAATCAACACAACGCAACAATACAACACTAGATGGAGTGTTATACTGTGAAGGGAGAATCTGATGACGATGACCCACTTGACGTGAACATTCCATAGTCTTAAGGTACACATGCAGTGGAATGATTTCAATATTTCTAGATACCAATTTATGAATCCACTAAAAGTCAAGAAAGTAAATATTAGCTCCATGGAGAATCCAAA
This sequence comes from Pseudotsuga menziesii, assembly GCA_001517045.1. NCBI lineage: Eukaryota > Viridiplantae > Streptophyta > Pinopsida > Pinales > Pinaceae > Pseudotsuga > Pseudotsuga menziesii. The sequence goes on along the minus strand of LPNX010371100.1, from coordinate 534,150 downwards.
ATTTTCCAATATTGGAGATTATTGGGATGACGAGACTGTCGGGAAGATCACAGATCTATTGCCTACAAAATTATTAGAGATGAAATGGATTGTATTAGACCTTGGAGAAATTAATATACCATTAAATCCCAACACAAAACCCATCAATAAACGACCATATCAATTGAATCCTTGATATAAAGAAAAAGTTAAGGAAAAGTTGGACTGAATGTTTGATACATGTACCATAGAACCTGTAGAAGAATCAGAGTGGATAATTCCCATAGTAGTGCAATATAAAAAGACTACTAGTGAAGTGGGGATTTGCATCGCCCTAAGAAAATTGAAGGATGCTTGTTTACATCACCTATTTCTTATTCCATTTACAGTTGAGGTACTAGAGAGTGTTGGGTGTCAAGAAATTTACTCATTAACTTATGGGTTCTCTAGCTACCATACAATTAGAATCACAAAGTAATACCAACACAAAACAACCTTTGTGACGGAGTGGGGTTGTTTCGATCACACGATAATGCCCTTTGGACTCAAGAATGCTCCTATTATTTTTTCTAGGATAGTAGTGGCTGCTTTCAAAGATTTTATTCATAAATTTATTGAGGTATACTTCGACAATTAGACAATATTTGGAATCATTAAGGATCATATTGAGAGCCTCGGGATGATGTTGGAACTCTATCGCCAGTATCAAATTTCACTAAACTTAAAGAAATGTATCTTTTGTGCCTTATTTGAAATTCCGTTGGTCCATGTAGTTTGTTGCGATTAAATATTGGTTGACCTTTCCAAAATTGTGATTATTGTTGACCTACCACCACCTACCACATTGAAGAGATTGATAGCAATATCGGGACATACATGATACTACCGAAAATTTATCAAAGGATACGAGGAGGTGACTGCTCCGATGGAGAGGTTATTGAAGAAATATGTTAAGTCCTAGTGGACAGAAATTCTCCAAGAGAGTCTTGACACTTTAAAGAAAAATATTTTTATAACTCCCATACTTGTATTTCCAGACTGGAAAAAAGGAATTTCATGTACATGCCGATGTGTCATCTTTTGCGCTCGACGTGGTTCTAGCACAACCTGGTGAAGGGTCGATTGAACATCCTATTTCCTTTGCTAGCAAAAAATTATCAACAACAGAGAAAAACTATACCACGATGGAAAGAGAAGGACTGATTATGGTATAGACTCTATAGAAATTTAGACAATATTTTATAGGTGTACATTTCAAAATGCAAACAGATCATTCATCGTTGAAATATTTGGTCAATAATCCAGTGTTGGGGGGGGGTGATTTGTTGGTGGCTTCTCAATTTTTAGGAATTTGAATTTGAAGTCATTGCTAAACCGGGTCGACTAAATTCAATACTAGACCATCTGTTGAGGATTGAAAGTAGTGACAAACCTTCTAACCTCGACAATAGTATCCTTGATGCGCAACTATTTGTGATAACAATGTTTGATTATAATTACAGAGACATCATACATTTTTTAGTATGGTCTATGCAATAGCTGAATTTACAATTGCATAGAATAAATAGTTAGTTGTGCGAGCTGCAGAATTCTAGTTGATTAGTAGGAAGCTATATAAAATGGGCCTTGATGAGATTCTTCATCATTGCGTCTTGGAACATGAGCAACCAATGATACTAAATGAAGCACATACAGGTGTCATAGGAGTCCATTTTGATGGAAAACATATAGTGCGAAAGATATTGCAAGCAGGATTGTGGTGTCTCACCATGCATGCAGATGCTCTAGAATATGGTCATAGTTTTGATGTCTGTAAAAGAACCGAAAATGCGTTGTGTTAGGATGAAATTCCATTAGTACCCCAAATAACTTTGCAGGCATTTGATAAATGGGTTGTTGATTTTGTGGGACCTATTAATCAAACAAGGAAGCACATAGGTGTAAGACATATAATTACTACGACTATCTACCTGACTAGATGGGTCGTAGCAATGCTATTAAATTTTTTTACTGCTGCGACTGCCACTAAGTTTTTGTTTGAAAATGTTGTGACTAGATTTGGATGCCCAAAAAATTTGATAAGCGACCGAGGCAAACACTTTGTCAATCAATTGATTGAGGAACTGACGAAAAAATTCCAGATACAACATAGAAATACAATGCCATATCACCCTTAAGTGAATGGTGTTGTTGAAGAATTTAACAAAATCCTGGAGAATGTGTTGATGACATTTTCAATGTCCAAAGAGATGAATGGGATCATAAAATTTATGCAGTACTATGGGCATATCACATGACCTGTAAGAAGTTGACAGGTCGTACTCCATTTCACTCGGTGTATGGAAAAGAAGTTTTCATGCTGATGGAATATAGCGATCACAGAGATGACAGTTTTTAGTGCTATTGAGGAAATATTGTCGTAGCTGGTACAGTTGGAAGAATATCGTTTTGTTGCAGGATATCATCAAAACATTGAGAAATAACGATAGAAAGTATGGCATGATCGCCACATCAAGAACAAGCAATTTCATGTCGAAGGACTTTTTCTTCTATATGATATCAAATTCTTAAAGCATACATGTAAGCTAAAATTACACTAGCTAGGACCATATATTGTAACACATATCATTGACGGAGGCACAAGGAAATTGAAAAAGTTGGATAGAACAACTGTCAAAGGACTGGTAAAAAAAATCCAGCTAAAACCTTATCAAGATAGCCGCAACTTGGTTGATTGAAAAAAAAATGTTTTCATCGCAGGAGTCGAGCTGTCATAAGAAGACGAAAAAAGCGTCGTAGATTTCCAGTATGTCTCAAAGAGGGGAAAATTGTTGTGAAATCTTTGTTTGTCGCAAGAGGAGAAATGATGGAAAAGACAATTCATCTATTGCATTAGAAGGAAATATGTCAAAGGTTAAATACATGTCATAGGATGAGCGTTAATATCATAAGTTAAAATCGAGTCATAGAAATGACAGCTAGCCGTAATTAATTCCATGGCCCGAGATATTTTTGTGACATACTTTTTGGTCACTTTCATATTTATTACACAATAACTACCACTAATGTGACAAGTGAGTGGATGAATGCATAGAATTTTCCTAATGATTACTCAGACGATTTTCCCATGTAATGGAAAGGATAACTACCTTTCCATTAATTGCTCGCGCATGTGAAGGATTTACTAATTGAACAACTAGTCATCATCACAAATTGTACCCAAGTCTCAGTTCATTCTGATGCATTCGAGAAAGAGTATTCCATTGAAGTCTGAAAATGCAAGAGACGAAGTGCATTTTCCACAGAGCACGGTTATTTTGATTTCCAATACAAGCAGAGTTGCAGAATCTAGTGTCACAGCTACATCATCCACACCTATTATGGAATACACTGGCAGATATATTCCACCATAGTTCGTGGATGCAAAAGAAGATGAAGAGGTTCCATTCATCCCTCAAGTAAGGTTGATACTAGACCCACCTGGTTTGTCAATGGGGAAGCGCTCTGGTAACCACAAGAAGAAAACACTAGTAGAACCACCACCACCACCACCAGAAAAGGAGGAAAAATTAGGGTCTATGAATATGCTACCACCACATATTCTACCGAGACAAGATGACACACCTAATATTATAGTTCCAAAGAATGTAGAGTACCTATTTGTAGCACCAACTGTACTGAAAGGACTTTGGGTATCCTAGAACATAATTCCAGAACTTAAGAAGCTAACCTTTGTCACTTAAGAAATACATAAATTTCTAGAATTGGACGTTAAAAACTACATGGTTCTTGTACAAGATACACTAGATAGCCCGAAGAACCTAGTTCCAATGGAATGGACAAGGGTACTGGACCAAGAAGGTTTACTATCGATGATTTATAAGTTGCATTTCAACTGAAGAATAGAGGTGAATGCACATGTCAAACAGTTGCTGGTATCATTCCATGGTGGATTCCTATGGCTTGATAGAAAAATTTATGTGAAAGTTGAGTTGATAGAAGCGACTACAGGGATTCCACTTGCAGGCGTAGACCCAACGCCATTTTTCAAAAAATATGAGGACACTCTACTGATGAAAAAGATAAAATATAAGTATGTTTTGTCGAGAGATACTAGAGGATTTTTAATAACCTCCATCAATGACAACACTATTTGGTTTGGGCTAATATTTTAGCTACCAAGTTGGTACGAAAGATGGGACCGAACCAATGTACTGGAGGAACGATTGCAACATCTGAACTTTGTGCAAAGGGGATTCAAATGAACTGGTCTCATTATCCACTAAATGAGTTATTAGAATATGTGGAGGAGTCAGAGGAGAAAGGTACCTCATTCCATTATTCATGGTTACTCATTTTTATTTCATTTGTCGCATGGTCAGAACCAGCGAACTACCAAGGGGTATATATACCGGCAAAATGTTGAGGGGATTAATACCAGAATATCTTATTCAAGAAAGATAAAAAGCAGAGACAAAGAGACAATAATGTGCAATGCTTTATGCATGGAGATGCCTTGCACTATTAGGTGAAAAAGTAAGTAATAATAATGGAGGAGACCATTCAGCGGTTTAGAAACATTACTAAGATTATAATTGGGCCCCATAATATCTTATTGAAACCATGAAAAGATCCATAATTCCAATGGTTAGTGACCCAATACTTTCTATTTGAAGAAGAAGTTGATGCCATCACCCAAGATTGGCTGGAAGAATGGTGATTCCCTATCGTGGATGACCAACTATCTGCAGAATAAGACTTGCAATAGGACGATACAGTGATGCGGAAGGATGGAGAACTGGGAGGGGAGCCACCACCAAAAAGAAAATATTTGCAAAATTCTCCCAACCCTCCCCAGAATTATTCTAGCGTAACCCAAACAAATTTAGTGGTGGGCGATAAGAGGAAGTAGAGTGAGCAACTTGAGACAGGACATAAGAAAAGGAAGGCTAATAAATCAGAGGAATTGTCGTCCTTGATTGTGATGATTTTAACCTTCTGATGGAATAAATGAAAGAAGTCCCGACACAAATCCTGAAGAAAATGGATGAGCTATAAATAAAGCTCACATGTAGTATTATAGTCCTACTACATATGCTCTGCAAAACCGTAAAAGAAGTGTGAGTAGCGGTCGACTATAGACCATAAGTGACATCATCGAAGGACTTAGCAGGCCCATCAGAAGAGTGACCAACTGATGTGTTGATACCTAGTCCATCGATGAGGACTCAACTAGTGGGAGAATCCCTCGACTTGGGAATGATAAAGTTGAATACCATGACCAAGAACTTGGGCCATGTTACAATAAATTTTTCTCAGATGCCATTGTATGAAGTTTATGTAGTACATAATGTCACAATCACGAAAATGAAGGTCAAAGAAGGTGCATTGATCAAGTAAGTTCAATCATTGAATAAGACTACTAATAAGATGAAGAAAAAAATCAAATAAACCAAGTAGGAATCCAAAACCTGGGAGGAGAACAAGCACAAGCTCGACAATGATGTAACACTTGCTTGCGGTAATTTTGCAGTTGAAGGAATAGCAGATGAAATGTTTGCATAAGCCAAGATTAATCAACTTGGAGAAATCATAGAGGACCTTCGAAAAAAGGTCATGGAGTGAGAAGCACAGGTGAGACCCAATACACCCCAAGAGGTGCTTGAAGAAAGAAGGAACACAACAACAGAGGCTACGAAGAAGATAGAAGAGGTAAAGGAACTATGTGCTAAGGTAGTCAAACAAGTTTCTCAAATGTGGGAAGCATTGATTGATGATGCAAAGTTATAGAAAGCCATAGAGAAAATTTGCACTGCTGAGACAGAGGAGAATCAGATGAAGAATGATATGAAGTAATTTCCCTTAGTAGAAAAAATGGATAAGGATACTGATATGAAGAAAATTCAACATCAAGTCATAGTGCTACGAACTCAACAACAATAATGAACTGACAAAGTAGTTGAATTGCAGGTCAAAGTAGAAAGAGTCCAGGAATCCTTCATCCTGTACACCAAAAAGTGTGACAAGTAGCAAAGTCTGCATGACTTACAATGTCAGAACACATTATTTTCAACCTTGTGGATAATTTTCAGAAGTCAGAAGAAGATGTGTAACCGGAAACATAACAGATAGTGAAAATATTCCAAGATTTTCAGAGTAAAGTCGTCACGACTGAAGGGTCGGATTAGTGTGGCTCGAGATGAGCCACAGGTGAGTGTTGGGCATCCATTAGCCCTAGGAAAAGATAGGCATACTTTAGTTAGAATTATTCTTGGAATATGAAGAGTCTAGTCACATGAAGAAGAAAGTTGCAACGAAGGAAAAGCTACGTCAGAAGAAGTAGTGGTAGAGGAAGATGCGACAGAAGCAGTTGTGAGGGAAGATATTGTGACAAAATGCTGATGTGATGAGATCAAAGATGTGACAAAAAAAACCACGATAGAAGAAGACATGTAATGGTTTAAAAGGAGATATCGAGATATCATGGGTAAGAAGTCAATTAGGATAATTCATGCTTTAGGGAATAAATCATCTTTGTATTTTGGGTCGATAGTGCCTACTGACATTTATAAATGAAATGACCAAGAATATGAATGACAGCCTGTCGGCTAACAAATTGAAGTTGGTTGATTAGGACATGTAAGAGTCTATAAAAGGGAGAACCCAAGATATGTGTGAGTTGGTATGTTGGTTGGTTTCTTACTTCCTTAGAGTTACACACTTAGATATATGTACTATTGGTTGGTCTACATTAGTCGTGGTTGCTTTTTGTCTATCCATAGAGTTGTAGAGTTGTAGAGAAGAGAGAGTCAATCCAGGTTGTGTGCAAATTAACAATAGGGTGAAGGAAAGGAAACTGTAGAGACCAGATACTAGATAAAATGGGAGGAGAGAGATGTATGTATAGATTGTAGAAGAAGATCTAGAACATATTTTGCAAGCTGATTGCACTAAGGAAAGGTGCCATATGTTTCTCATTCCATATGAAGAGCGCCTTTGTGGTTTTTACATGATGGGTTTCCATGTTAAATGTTTTCTATGTTAATATTTTATGAATGTTCTTATGTTGAATGAATGTATATTGTAAATGAATGTATGTGTATTTTCTTATGAATGAGTCCTTATATGCATCTGTCACATTGTTCTTAGTTGGAATCACTAATAAGGAAGTGTATTAATCGTTATAATATTTGTTGATGGACAAGTAGAGTCACACCTTGGATGCATGCAATAAGAATAAGTAATATAACCATTGACTTTGATCAAGCAATATAATAAGGTTCCAAGGAAGTGGAAATTCCCACACAATTGCAGAAACCTGGTTCTGGAAGTTACCCATAAGAGATATATTGGGTGAAACTGCATCTGTGCCACAGGTGTTGTTGACTGAGCCCTACTGTGTCGAGCCGATATCTTGGTATTTGTTGAAAGAAAAACAAGGGTCTAAACCTAGGTCGAAGGGAGAAACTCCAACAGTATTTGATGCACATCCTCATGGTACCTTTCTTCTTCTTCACCAGTACCATGAAAGAAGAGAAAGGACTAGATCTATGCCTGATGAGCCCCATATCCAATAACTCCTATATGGCCTTTCCTATCTCATCCTTAAAATTATTTAGATTCATGTATGGTGTGGTGATATTGATATTATCCTCATTCTCTAACTCAATGACATTCTCAAATCCCATCTAAAGTGGTCTCCCTATTGGTAATGGCCCAAAAAACGTTTTATGCTTCCTGAGCACCTTCCATATATCTACATAATAATGTTGGTGGTACTTTGATGGCTTCTATACCGTGATCAAGAATTATTCCACATAATATATATCACCATTTATGAATAGTGTCTCCATCCACTTAGAGGAAAAAACTCTTATAGCACCATTGGGCATGCCTCACATAACTACCCTCATGCCATCTATTCCATTGAATCCCATTTCTAGTGTAGTTTTGTGAAATAGTTTCTAGAGTACTAAGATATCAAATACCCAAAACTAATTTGGCATCTTCCAAATCGACCACCTAGAATTCATTGGTCATCAAATAGTTCCCTATCGTCATAGTTAACTGTGGAGCCTTCCACATACATGGAATAGTGTTCACACCATCTACCTTCACACTAAATCCCTCAAATTATTCTGTGAGGATGCTTCTCATGGTCACCAATGTTGAGTCTATAAATTTTTGGGTATCCCCACCATCTATCAAGATTGTCACACACTACTCCTATATGATTCCTTAGACTCTTCAAGTTTTGAATATGGGAACACCTTATAAAGTGGTAGTGACCAAACCTATGGCTAGTCATCAAGCCCACTCTCTAATCATCACTCTGCACCTATTCTTTCTCCTCTTCCTCGTCACTATCTAAATGTACCTCTATGTAATGGATTGTCATTTTACCTCTACACATGTTTCCTAGTTACCAAGTTTATTTATAGCTATATCAAATTTTCTTCCTTATCAACTCTCTACGAGTCTCCTCATCCATCCTATCCTTCCCCATCCAGGGATTCTTGGCAGTGTTTGTCTCCTTACGCTTCTGTGATATAAATGATTTCATTGTTTCCTTCTTGGGAACTATATCCTCCCTGTCCCGAGTCCACATAATGGACTCTTGTAATGTTCCCATCTTGAATACCTACACCTAACCTCTCAAAGTTTAATCTAAACCCTTGGTTAAAAACATCACCAACCTCTACTCAGAGATATCCATCACCATGACTTCCATCCTCTAGAAATTTGTAATATACACTATTGAAGTCTATGTCTATCTTAACTATGCAATATCTATGAAGTGGATCTTAGGGTCCTTCTTGTCAAGTCGTTCCATCAACCTCTAGGTGAAATCCATATAAGATGTGATGTTTTCATGCCCAAGTGTCACTATCCCATTGTATCACCACTCATAAGCTTCTCCATCCAATTCTAGGGTGGGTATTATAATTTCCTATGCTTCCATCAACAGGTTCAGTTGAAAGTATGTCTCCAAATTATGTACCCAAAATCTAGTTTTTATTTAGGTATATCCATTCAAAGAATGGGATAAACAACTTCCCCACCTTGTGCAACAGATCATAGATTTGATGGTACTATTTTTGCCTTTCACACACCTGGAGGGGAACATGGCATAAATCTTCAAGCCACTCGGTGTGTCCTTGGGGGCAAGTCTCAAGTCAAGGCTGTCACCTTGTTCTTGACTCCTCCGTTTAGGCTCAACTCCTAACGAAGCCAAGGGGGGTAGACCCTATTAAGTTACTAAGGAAAAAATATTTAGTATGGTGATGTTAAACTGAATGAGTTACTTAGGAGTTTGAAATTTAACCATAAACAACCATAGATGACAAGATAAAAAAACGAGCGCACGAAAGCACAATGCTGAGACACAATATATATATATAGAAAGAAAATAGCCAGTGCCTTAAAATGGAGTCATAAAATAATCAATGTACTTGCATGTGCTTGGAGTGAATGTTTTGTGATTGCCTCTTGGTACATTTTAAGTTAATTTGAAATATGAGTTGATTAAAATTAGGTGAGGGGGGGACTCCAGATATACCCGAGAGTACTTGGAGTATGTCCAAAACTAAACCTTCACGGCTACCCACAAGGAATATGTGGCCTGAATGGAGTCTCTGATACCTTTTTTCATAATGCACTCGAAGGTGTAATAGAGATCGGTGCCTCGAGGTCACTTTTCAGGAGTTCCCGCTTCCTTTGGGTATTTTTCTACCGCTTACGGTTTGATCGAGGCGTTGGATTTTCGCCTGATGGTGGTTGATTGGGGAATGTGAAGACTAATTAAAATAGTCACTCATGTTTCTTTTGATTCATCTTGAATGATCAGATGAACCACAGCCAAGTATAGAGCATACACACCAGAGTCTTGTCAATTTTAGTGAATTTTAAAGGATGTGTTTTCTTAGAAAGAAAAACCCTCCAGGAACCTCTTTCGGTCCAAGAGGACCTAAATCGAGGAATCAAGGAGGGGGGTGATTTTAGAACAATTAATTACAGAAATTAAATATAAGAAGAAAACAGAAACAAATCACAAGTTTTCTAATTATTCCTACCACGCATCTCTTTCCCCTTGCAGGTCAATCGAGAAGTCGTGGGGTAAGTATTCAAGTTACTTTGATAATGTAAAATGGAATATATGATAAAGTAATCTAAGGATGTTATTCTACATGAATGAAACTAATCTAAAGTGAAAATAAATAAGACAATGAGAAAAACGACAAAAAGGGCGCAAATCCCGCAAGGGGGGATGGGGAATGGGCTTGAAAGAGCCTATTCGGAGAAAATTTTTATTATTTGCTGTTACAATATGAGTAAAATTATCTGAATCCTCTTGGTTGTTAGATAGGATGAAACACATATATTACAACTTTCCCAAAATTTAAAATTTACAGTTAAAGGGGAGCCCCCTGGGGGGATGTGAACGATCCCAAAGCCACTTTCAAACAGCAGATTATTTTCTTTCTGTTATGCCTGATAAAATAAAGTGAGCAGGTTAGAATGAAATATTCCCAAAATCACTTTAAAAGTACCTTTGGGTCATCCTACTTTAAACCAAACAAACTAAGTTAAAACTAGCTAAAACGGTGAAAAAGGAACCAAGGAAAGCAAGATTTCCTTGGGATCTTGTATTGCTATTTGGGCAGCCAATGAGATATGCATTGATTTCTAGATTTAATCTTTTTAAAATACAAACAGAAATCTAATGCATGCAACCTATGGATTTTCTTTAAACTACCATGCAAAACAGACAATTTCCCTAAACTAGATCTAGAATGCTTAATGAGACCTTTTAGAAATGAGATCTAGATTATGAGATTTGAAATAATAGATCTATGTAATTTTTACTTTAATATGACAAATCTAAATGATAAAAAAGCTTGTAACCAAAGTAACCAGGTAAGATTTGTATTTTTATAAGGAGGAAGAGAGAGAAAGAGTGTTGGAAGTCTTGAAGATCAACTGTGGAGATTTCCGGTGGAATGTCGAGGGACTATGCCTTTGAGAAATTTTTGGAGAAAGTGAGGAAGCAAGCTAGATCAACACCCTCTCCAAGCTAGGAACCTGCAACTAAATCCAAATACTTACCAAAATGCTTGTGAGATCTGGTTAATACATAAACAGAGATTTCAGAATAGCATGCATATAAAATTATAAAACATGTTGAATCTAGATCTCTAAACATGCATCAAAAGGAAAGATATGGCCAATAAACTTATTAACAAACCCCTTTCCTATCAATATCATAATAAACTTATTATCAATCTTTTGTAATGAATTCACAAACAATCAGCAAATTATGAACATAGATACAGGTTACCTCAATAAAACATGGCAATGCTCATCCACACACACAATAACATGACACCATATTGCCTCCAAAGATTCTCTTTATTTCAAATGAACAATAACAATAGTACAATAGAAACATCACCTCAATCCCAGTTCTAACTAGCTTGGAAGAGGAAAACTGAGCTTTAGTTATAACAATAACAGGAGATCTAGCCCAGGGGGGGCGCAAATCACAAGGAGAGAGAGACTGCAGCTACTTGTGGAGTGAATCTGAGCCTGATCTAAGTCCATTTGAGTCTAATATGAGTCTCACTGAATGCAATTGTCAATCAGATATCTGATTTGACTGAAACCTCAACCTGCTAACTGAATCATCCACCAAAACTCATCCAGATGAGCCCACACATGTGGAGGAGAGAGGGAGGGCACAATTCCCAAGATTGCATGCATAAATGTACTCTTTGCTCAACCCAGATCACCTCCTTCTGTCAAGGGATGGTGAGATCCAGTCAATCCCAAGATGATGAGACTAATTTCAGTCAAATTGGAGCAAATCCCAGTGATTTAGGATTTTGGGTTTTCTCCATTATTTAATTAATTTATCAATTAAATAATCAATATTTGATTTTTAGGGATTTTTGACCTGAGTGATGGACAAATCACTCAAAACTTAGAAAAAGTGGGTCTATGGGTTTACATGGCACTCTGAGATTGAAAATGAGCACCCCCGTGAATGAAACTGATTTCTAAGCCCACTTTTTTTACAAAACCAATTTTTCCAATTAGACTATTAAAAAATAGCCTAAGTTTTGTGGAAAAATTAAAATTAAAAAACTTAAAAAATTAAAAAAAATTAAAAACTTAGGGGGACTTAGACATGTTCATATGACTCAACCATGATGCCTAGCATGTTTATACATTGACACATAGACTCTAATAACCTCAATAGGCCTAAATGCCAAACCGACCACCCCAACTTTGGAGGTATTGAGTGAAAAAATCAGAAATTATCAGTCGTTTATTCAACAACCAATAATAACCAAGGGAAAAAACACCTTGGGCTGATCAGATTTACAAATAAAGTCTAAGAGACCGAGTCTTTTATGGACATTATCATGCTAGAACATTTTATTACAGCTCCCCCATGGGGTATGAACATGTGATATAGTACAACAAGCACTTCCTAGAAGCACTTCCAAGGTATTCTGAAGTCCTAACAAATCATCTTTGTCCGGTTCACTAGGCTCACTTGATAAAAAACCACTAAGTACAACTTAGGTGGTAACAGGTACTACGGTGTTTTGTTCCAATCCCTAGGCCTATTCCTGCACTTGATGTCATATTATTTTGGGAAATACATAAATACTTGGGAACTCATTTCCTAATTCCTAATATTCCATGAATTAGTTCAAATCATCTTGACCCTACTGCTGTTGTGCTCCTATGGGCCCGTACTCAAGGAATGATGGAAATAAATGTCTTAGGGATTCTTTTTCTTCATGGTTGTGGGACACTTTGTGATGGAACATTGGTATTTATACCATCTGTGTGAACCTTTTCACTTCCATGATATCTAGTGGATCCAAAATTCCCTACGTCAATCTATTTCCCTCATTGGCCCACCAATTGTGTAAGCACATCAAGGGTCTACTGCTAGTATTTGGCCATCTCTGACTATATCTAAGTTTCCTCATTTTTTTCCTTGGTCAAGTGTAATGTACCCCAGGGACATAAAATGGTATCAAGTACATATAATCATCTCTCTAAGGATAATTATATAATTTTAGCATAGTATAGTAGTAAACAAAATACTTAATTTCATTTTTCGTGATTTAACTTCGACAAAATCCCTTGAATTTCCAACAAATTAAAATAAATTCAATAACTATTCCAAAAAATGATCCAAATACTAGGAAAGTCTCTTAACATCATCAAACCTTCAATCCAAGCCATGTCATTTATTATAAGCACTTATAAATGCTAATTATTCTTATTCACGGTTAATTAGTAATTAAGGTGTTAATTATGAAGCCTAACGACACTTAGTGCGCAAATGACGACACTTATTACAAATAAAATTGTTTAAAAAAACCCATTTATTAGCAATACAAATTGTAACATCCCCAACCCTTCAACCGGCGAAGAGGACGCTACTAACACCAATCATACGGGAAACATCCCCATGAACATGAACAGACATCAATGCTGATATTAAAAGCTTAACATAATACATATGAAGATGCATAAAACATACAAGGATGCATGGTCACTCAACATTCAGCAGAAGCAAACATATACATTCCATCATTTAGCATGTTCATCATTCTCATGAAACAGTAGATATAACTGCAGAGATGAAACAGTAGATATAACTACAGAGATGAAACAGTCAGGAGTACTTATATTTTGATGAAGAACTCGCCCCGCAACCAGCTACGTCGCTGCAACATTCCACCCAACCATAGGCCAGCATGCTCATTAATCTCTCAGCAACACTGCCACCCCCAAGCTAGGCATGATTCCTCAAGGAATAGGGGTCAAAACAAGCTTACACATAGCCAAGGTACACAAATCAGCCAAGCCCACATAGTAGGGTTTTACCAAGTCATCATGGAGCTAGGAAAGACTAAATGCCAAGCTGGTGGCCTCAACACCAGTCTTCTCATGCATACCCATCCTCTAATCCCACTCACAACAGTCCGAAGACCAACCACTGCATACCGCAGCAAAACAACCCATTCACAGCTCTATGAAGAAGGCAAAGACAACCAGGTGACAACCCCAACCAATAGGTGAAACACAGTTCAGATCCACAAGACAACTCAAGGTTGTTCTTGGCCCTAGTGTGGCCAAAACAAATCAACAGCAACCCAAAACCAGGGTATATCAACAACCACAACCTCACAATGAATGATGGCAACAATCCATAGTCTGCAATGGATAAGAAACCGAACTCCTAGCATAGACTGGGTGAAACTTAACTGATGAATGTGGAAGAAAACCTAGCGGGAAGACAACAGCCTCAAATGTACAATGAAACCACAACGGCATTACACAGTCCGCAAATGGGAGAGAGAACGAGCTCCTAGCATTGACAGAGGAAAAAACAAACGAAAACCTCAATAGACCACATACACGGCCACAATTGGTAAGGGGACATACACATACCATCGAAACTGGTATGGAACCCACAGGCACACAACCCTGAGTGTGAATTGTCTCCTGCACAAGAAAATCCTGAGTGACAGCCACAATTTCTCCTGCTCCCTACGTGAGAAAAACTAACGCATAATTCCTGTGCATGAGAAGGAGAGAGAACAACCCTTTGTGATCAGTCGATGAAGAATCCCCCCAAATGGTGCACATGAGGAAGCCAAACCATCCCTCTGCGTGAGAATGAGCAGGACCAAATCCTCCCGAAGGGTGGAATCGTGGGAGAGTGGAGAGAATGTTTCTTTTGCCCCACGCGACGTGAAGAGGAGAGTCTGCTGGTGGAGTGGGCACGTGGGCAAGGAATGACAGTCCTGCCACACCCACCACTACTCAGCAATAACTTCCCCCAACTAGCAAACAACAGAAGTTTAAATGGGTGGTTGACACATGGAAAACTCCCTATGGCTCCTATGGCTTAGACAATCCCCCCCCTTAACCTTAGGAATCATGCCCTTTTCATTCAACGTTGCCCCGTCGTAAATGGTTTTGGTTTATTTTATTTGATGTGCGTATTTACATGATGCCAAACTATAATGTGCTAGATAGAGTGATATACCATCGGCAACTATCCCTATTGCTGAAACATACACAACCAAATCGATGGTGGGGATTTTTCCTTTAGCTCCTCACCACAAATAATTACAATATATACATCATGTACCTTTAATGCAAATGGGGTCAAAACCGGGGTGTTACACAAATGTATTAATAACACTTAATTACATAAATTATAATAATTAACCGAGGTAATTACGAAAGAGAGTCAACAAAACTAGTTAACTAGTTTTCCAATATAAGGAGCTACTTTTGCACAAAAATAACTTGTAACCATGCCATTAAACCCAAAATAAATACTACATAAATTAAAAACATATTTAATCATGCACCTACAAAAAATTAAATGTTTATTTCATATCATTCCAATTGTACATAAGGTGATCGTTTTCATCAATTCCAATGAAACTAGTTAAAATTCACTACAAGGAATTGAGTCTAAATAACTAATCCAAAACAAAATGCATACATAAATAACTATCACACCTAATAAGTATCCATATACAACACAATAAAATGTTATAAACATGGCACATGACGGTAGAATTTTGTTTTTATGAAAACAAATATTTCAATTCACAACTAGTTATCAATTTTCACCACAATGTACCTAGTTTCCAATTTAACTTTCCAAATGTGAAATAAAGAGAAATGTATGACTGATATAGATAATTTAAAGAGTATAAGGGTTCACCTTAATTCATATGGATTTTTATTTCCTCCTATATACATTCCATCAAACAACTCACAAAACTATCCAATTCTACTCATCTGAATTGACTAGTAATTCTAGGAATTGCCAGAATAATTAAATCCATAAATCACATAATCATTCAAATTCCATTCCAAATATAAATAATTTTTTTTTATCAGTCATAACATAGTTATATTTCATTCAAACATTTATTCAAACACTTCATATGCAAAGTCACAAATCTACTCAAAACAATTCCATTGAAGGAGCTAGAAATTGGAAATTGATCCAGAATTTTGGAAGACATTTCCCAAACACTATTAGGAATATTTCCCCTCACATTATCACACACATTTAAATTTTATTTATCGTACATAATACTAAAAATAAAATTAAGTAATTTTTACCAACACTTCATGTGCTAATCCTCCAAACTATGCAAAACAATCCAATCGAAGAACTAGTTTTTGAATAAAAGGTAGAAGCATCAAAGAGAAGTGTCTTAAACAATTAGGGGGATACTGTACCATAAAAATACACATTATATAATGAAAATGTGAATAAATATCAGTTCTATAGTAGGTGTTCCAAAGAATCATTTCCTCAAACAATTTGTGCACAAAATCCCAAAAACTTGTTTCCAATTCCTTCACAAAATTTACTTGAATAAATAGATTGAATTCCATGAGAGGTTTCTTCCATAAATAGCTCATATGTTCATAAAAAATTTCAAGTGCATGCGTAAATAAATAATATCAGACCTAGATAAATTAAATAAACATGAGATAAATAAGTTATCTTTTCCAAGTACGCAACAGGAATCGATTGTGGCATGTTCCACCCAACCGTAGAAACAATGCAAGCTAAAAATAACTTTGCAATGGTCACCCTCGAGCTGGAGCCATTATTCCAAAAGCAAGGACACACTCAACCAAAAATAATCTCAATAAATTAGTCCAACTAAAACGTCCTAATGGAAAGTATGACCCCTATTTCCACTCCAAGTAAATTCTAGTGGCTCTAGGACAACAATCCAACCACAACCCAATGGAAAGTAACACTTTCAATCCAAGGAAATTCTAGTGGATCCAGGGAAAATACTAGTGGATCTAGAGTAACTAATATTGGGAAAAGACTCAACAAGAAGCTCATACCAAGATCAGTAATATCAAACCACAAGTTCCAAACACAAGCATAATAGAAAAAACATGAACCGACACACAACAACAATTTTTCAATAAAAAAAATTTGAATTCCTTCATGAGCAATTAAAATTGGGAGAGAGAGGGAAACAAGAATGAGAGTTACATTCCAAAAATATCAAATAGGAGTTAAACATCAAGTGTCTACACCAATATTCACACTAATCCAACTCATGAGGGCGCACTAGGTGAGAGAGGGACTCCAATCCTCAAATAAAAATTAATCTCAAGGAAAATAAAACCAAGGAGTAACATAACATGTGATGTTACATAGCCAACAGGGTCCATAAAGTAAATAATAAGGGTGCACAACATCAACATAGGATCAACACACATATGTAAACATTTTTCCACAACCTCTTGCTTGTAACATCATGGTTCCTCATACTCCCCTTCATGTTAATGTAATTGTAACTTCGGAGAGAGAAGCTACTGAAGAACATCTCCATCTTTTGGGTTTTACTTTTTCTATTGGTGCTCAATCTATCTCTGAGGAATTTGTGGGGTTTTATCCTTTATGGTTTCCTCGAGGAAAAAATATGTGCCTCTTGTCTCTTGTGATTATTGTTGTGCATGTTATTCTCTTAGATAAGATCCTATATTGATATTGAATAAATTGTAAAAATCTAACATGGTATCAAAGCCAAACTAAGAAGAAGGAATAGTGCAGCTATGGAAGTTAGGGATTCTTAAGTTTTGGGTATCTCTCCATAGATCATCAATAAAATGAGGCTAGTCTAACTTGCCTTAGGAGGGTGCATCTTTTTGTCGAAGAAAAATTTGATTTTGAGAATTTTCAATTCTTGGCCTGTCACTACTATGGGAAATTAGTTTTAGTTTACAGAAGTGGAATTTTGGAGTTAAATCAGCATAGTATTGTTCTCCTCCTCAACATCAAAATTTTGAGACCAAGATCGAATCTTTTGGTTGGGTAGAACTCCGGGAAATTCAAACCCTAGTTTGACTCTAGACCAGAAAAACCAGAACTACAAAAAACTAGCTTCAGATCTAGTCCAAGCATCTCAAATTGGTAAGGTATAAATATTTTGTATTTCCATTTTAGGTTCCCAGTTAATATGTCTCACCACACCAAGCTTGAGGATAAGATTTAAGGAGTTGATAACTTCGGAGCATGGAAGTATAGGATTTCACTAGTCCTTGGAGAGAATGAATTGGACACCTACATAAATGAAGAGGTTCCAGTTCCAGAGGGAAATGAAGCTAAATCCTTACACAAGAATAAATTGGTCAAGGCCAATAGGATTATTGTTGATTCTATCAAGGATCACCTTATACCACATGTGTCTTTCTTAAAGAAACCTAAAGAGATGCTTGATTCCTTGACCAATCTATTTGAAGGAAATAATGTAAATCAGAATATGAACTTGAGAAATCAGTTGAAGAACATGAAGATCTAGAATGTAGAGACCATACAGTCATACTTTACAAGGGTCTCTCAAATCAAGTAACAAATTGAAGTTGTGGGAGAAGACATAGAGAATGGATAAGTTGTGATGACCACCTTGAATGGTCTCCCTGGGTCATGGGACTCATTTATCCAATGAAATTGTGCTAGAAGGAAGTTAATCACTTTCAGCAGGTAGTGGGAGCAATACTAAGAAGAAGAAGCTTGAATTGTAGCTCGAGAAGAAAAGATGAGAAATGAAGACCAAGCTCTCACAACACACACAAAGAATAATAAAAGGGAGCACCCTCATAACAATAAACAAAAACACCACCACCAAAATTAGAGGGATAACTTTAGAAGACCCAAGAGAGATCTGTCTAATGTCAGATGCTATACTTGTGATGAGAAGGGAAATTATTCCAGATACTATCCCAAGAACAAAAATAAGAAGAACAACAAGAAAAGACACCATGCTCACACTGCAGAGCATGATGAACCTCCCAGGAAGAGAACCAAAGTAGAAAATGAATATTCTTCAAGCGATGAAGAATATGTTTTGATTTCAGCTTGCACAGGCACTGTTTCACATGGGAACAATGATTGGATTGTAGATAGTGGGGCTTCCAAGCATATGACAGGATTTAAAGAATCCTTTGTGAATCAATCTGAACATGATTCACCTCACAAGATGAAACTTGGGGATGACTACCAATACCCTATAAAAGGAAGTGGTGAAGCCTATTATAAGCTATAATTGGGAAAATATTTAAAGATGAAGGATGTCCTATATGTACCAGGACTCCAGAAGAATATTCTCTCCATATCTGAATTGGGCTTCCAAGCATATGACAGGATTTAAAGAATCCTTTGTGAATCAATCTGAACATGATTCACCTCACAAGATGAAACTTGGGGATGAATACCAATACCCTATAAAAGGAAGTGGTGAAGCCTATTATAAGCTATAATTGGGAAAATATTTAAAGATGAAGGATGTCCTATATGTACCAGGACTCCAGAAGAATATTCTCTCCATATCTGAATTGGATGCAAAAGGTATGAGGGCTGCATTTATTGATGGCCAAGTTATTATGTGTCCAAAAGGAAATACTATGATGATGCAGTATTTATTGGAGAGAAAGAGGTAGGCTTATACAAGTTGAAGGGCCAACCTAAACAAGCCTTGGTTCTTGACTCCATGGAGACAAGTGAATTATGGCATCGAAGGCTTGCACATGTGAACTATAGAGCATTGTCACTTGCAAGAAAAGTAGTTAACGGTATTCCTGAAATACAGACAAAGCATGAAGGCATTTGCAAAGGATGTGCGAAGGGAAAGAACATAAATAAGTCATTTCCAAGTAGCGAGAGCAAAGCAAAAGGAATCTTGGAAGTCATCTACTCTGATGTATGTGGTCCAATTGTTGAGATTATTCAAATAATTGAGAGGGGGGGTTGAATCAGTTATTCCTAAGCTTAAATAATTTTTTGACCTTTTAAAACTTTATCACCGTTCACATATTTACAACCATGAAAATGAAACAAATATAAAATAGAAGTAATTGTTGTCAATAACAATTATGATAGGGACATAGACAGATATTCACTAGGAAACTTGTATGAGAAAATTATTTTATTATAAATTAACTTTCTTTGAGGACCAACTCAAATGAGGATACAACCTCTTTTTTACAAGCAACAACTTATGGAGAGCACAAACTCTCCTGGTTTTCTATCACCCAGTAGACTTGTATAAGCTCCAAATTGCACACAAAAGACTACAAGTCTTCCATAGCACCACCCTACCACCCTCATTCCTTTGATTTAAACTTTGTTTAGTACAATATGATGAAAAGTAGATATAGCTATGCTTACCAACTATGTTACATTCTCTGATCTACTTCTGCTTCTGCTCGTTCAAACTTGGCTCCCTTCACTCTCTCTGTTCTATGTATTCTCCCCATTTCAGCATTGGTCACACATTTATCTCCCCATTCATTTTATACTTGCCAATATTTATTCCCTTCACCTGTTCATATTCCTGACTTTTGTTACACCTAAATATCATCACCATCATGTTATGAGATAGGTATTCTCTTTTCTGCTCCAATCCCTCAAAGTTTTCCCTAGAGAAATGAAGGAAGAAATTATCCCATCGCAATTTTTCCGTGTTTTGAGCTAGTAATGCTCCTCTTCCATTGACAAAAAGCGTTACCCAAGTCAGCAATGCTCCTAATACATGATCATAGAGTGGTGCCACCACCTATAGCCTTACTGCAAGAAGCGTTACCCCCTTAACACCTCCCATCTGCTTCATTAAAGGGGCGGTGCTATAGTTTTCAAGGAAAAGAGAGAAGTTTTAAGAGGCTTCTCGAAGCTTGCCTTCCCTATGGTTTAGGAACCACCTAGAGCTCAAGATCCTCCCTTTTTGGATATTATCTCCACCTCACCCATGATATCCTCAAGAATACCTATCCTCCCATGCCTTTAAATACTATCTCATCCCCCATGGGAGAAAGGAGAAAGAATTGTGTTGCATACCTAAAATATGTCAAAATAATTCTTGAGCTATTGGAGGCAAGGTGAAGTTAGATGCAAGGAGCCATTGGAAGGAACTCTCAACACCAAGGCATAAAGGTTGTAGTCTCTCCAATCATTTCTAATAAAAAATGGCTTTCCTTCCCCATATTTACTGTGTCATTTGTATGTATTGCTTGATTCCTTGGTCACAAGCATAGATCTAGTTGATTATATTGTATGCTATCATCTTTCTCTTATTTTCTTCCGTCTTTAACAGGTTCTTGTGTGGTATCAAAGGAGAAAGTTTCAAGGATAGTGAGGACAACCTTTGAGAGAAGTATCATGGCATTTCATTCAAGTGATTAACCAGATCTAGGGGAATTTTAACATTTGGTGTTTGTGTTTTGTTATAGACCTGAACCATTTAGATCTAAGGAAACAACTCCTATCCGCAGGAGGTGCATATTTCCGTTTAACAAATTTCATTTTCATAATTGATTAAAATCTGTTCAATGACTCATGGTAGGAAAGGAACCCAATCGATAAGCATTCTAAACTTCTTTAACCATCTACCACCAGGTTCTTGAATTCATAAATGCTCCAACTAAATTTAGCAACATGACCAAATATTTGTTCTATAACTTCTGTAATATCAATTCCGCAACTTTTGTCCCACAAGATATATTTCCACAAGCTTGCTTCTGCAAGCTTAGTCTTTTTG
This sequence comes from Pseudotsuga menziesii, assembly GCA_001517045.1. Taxonomy (NCBI): domain Eukaryota; kingdom Viridiplantae; phylum Streptophyta; class Pinopsida; order Pinales; family Pinaceae; genus Pseudotsuga; species Pseudotsuga menziesii. The sequence goes on along the minus strand of LPNX010371100.1, from coordinate 512,548 downwards.
CAACTCAATCTTCCCTCCATTGAATTTCTGCAACAACCTTTCCGCAATACATCTTTCCACAAGATTGCTTTCACAACCTTAGTATTTCTACAACTCAATCTTTCCACAATTGAGTTTTCACAACTTAGTTTCCAAAACATCCTTTCCACAAGCTACTTTTCACAATTGTGTATTGTGGGTTGCAGGTATGCAATTCCCAATTTTCCCAAAAACTGACTTCCACAATCATGCAACCGAAATGGTCCTTTCCACAATCGAATTGCGAATTGAGGATCCACCTTCCCACTTTTCCAAAAATTGGGATTCCTTAATTTTCCTTCCACAAGTCTCTTTCTGCAGTCGAGTTGCAGATTGCGAGCGTGCCTTCAGCTTTTACTGAAATGGGCTTCCACAATTTCCTTCCACAAATCTATTTCCACAACTTCTGAGAGCCGTCAATTTATTGCGGGATCCTTCCTGGCCTTCGATCTGCGATCAAATGTAGATCTCACCTTAATGTTACGGATATTCACTTTTCTTTTTCGGATCGCTTATCTCCTGTACATGTTCATTTCGTCAATCCTTTCCCACCATAGATCCATCTTTCCTCCTTTAATATGGTTCGTCCAATCTTTGTCGAGTGAATTGAATGTACTGTCTGGATTATTCAATCTCTATCGAATGAATTGAATGGACATCATGTCTCAGCTTATTGATTTTCGATATTAAAGGTATTCATCCAGGATGAGTCATAGTCTTCTTCCTCGAGGGAACTATATTGCTTGCATACATGAGCAAAGATCCTGATTACACTCTAATATCTACTTATCTATCCTCCTTGATGTTGGATCATATGCTTGGAACTTATGTGTTTCCATCAATGACAATCACATCACAATCTGATATGTTTCCATATGATCGCAATACCTATCATAATGCCAACAGTCTTCCCCTTTGGCATTGATGGAAACCTTCAAATTATGGATGCATGTTGCACTTGTAATCACTGACTGCTTATCATATGTAGCAACAAAAAATTCTCCCCCTTTGACATCAATTTCAAACAAGACACTATAACATAACTCCCCCTATCAAAGTGAACAAGTTATTTGGAATAGAATATGATACCCAGCTTTTGGCGTAGGTACTAAAGCTATGTATTTAGTAAATATTTAGTAAATATATCAGCAATATGTTCTATAGAAGGAATGAAATTCAATTGACCACTCTTTTTGTGACCTGCTCCCTTAAGATGTGATACTTAACTGGTATGTCCTTAGTCTTGGAATGAAGGACTGGATTCTTGGTAACACTAATGGCAATAGTATTATCACAATGGAAAGGAATGGGATCAAAATATTTTACCTCCAAATATGCGAGTGTCTAGATCATCCAGAGTACTTTTGTACAACAGGTGGAAGCAACAATGTATTTAGCTTCTATAGTAGATAAATATATCGATCCTTTCTTCTTACTCAGCCATGCAACTAAAGAATCACCCAAGAAGAATGCACCTCCACTTGTACTCTTTCTTTCATCCAAACAATTTTCCCAGAAAAAAATTGAATAAGCGGTTAACTCAAGATTCTGATTTCTAGGATATCGGAGACTACAAGTCATTTTTCCCTTCAAATATTTGAATATCCTCTTAAAAACCACCAAATGACTTTGCTTAGGATCATACTGAAATATACCTACCATTCCAATGTCTTCCATTATATCAAGATGAGATGTTGTGATGTACAATAGACTACCTATCATTGATCAATATATTCTTTGATCAACATTAGGTGAGGGATCATCCTTGATAAGATTACAACCAACAACCATAGGTGTATGAACAAATGAATAATATTCCATCTGAAATCTCTTCAACATCTCCTTCAAATACTTCTCTTGGGAGAGAAATAATCCTTCAGAACTCTGAATAATGTGAAGACCAATGAAGAATGATAATTCTCCTATCATTGACATCTAGAACTCATATTTCATGGAATTATCAAACCACTAAATAGAAGAATCATTAGTACATCCTAAAATAATGTCATCCACATAAACCAAAACAACTAATAAATCACCACCTTCATATTTGATGTACAAATTACTGTCAATGTTACCTTTCTTGAATCCTTTTCCCTGTAGATACTTATCTAGTCTATAACACCAGGTTCTTGGCGCTTGTTTCAATCCATATAGTTCCTTTTTCAGTTTGCAGACATGGTAAGGATTGTCTATGAGTTGGAATCCTTCAAGATGCACCATATAAACTTCTTCTTCTAGATCTCCATTGAGAAATTTTGACTTAACATCCATCTGATACACTTTGAATTTCTTATGACTGGCATAGGAAAGAAAATTCTGATAGATTTCAATCTTGCCACTAGTGCAAATGTTTCATCAAAGTCTTGTCCCTCAACTTGTGCATACCCCTCAAAGACCAATCGGGTTTTATTCATCACAATTTATCCTTGTTCATTTATCTTATTTTTAAACACCCATTTGGAGCCTATTACATTCTTATATGCAGTTCTAGGAACAAATTCCCAAGTATTATTCTTCTCAACCTGATCAAGCTCTTCATTCATGGCTCTAATCCAATCTTCATCCTCACCAGCTTCTTCAAAATTCTTAGGTTCAATCATAGATAGAAAAGAAACCTGAGATTTTTCTGAAGCTTTAATCATTTTCCTTATTCTCTGAACTCCTTTATTCTTGTCACCAAATATATGATTTTCAAGATGATCTTTTCAACAATTATGGAAGGTTTTTTTGTTTATCTTTTTTTTAATTCTACATTAATGTTTATACTTTCATCATCTGACTCTGAATATTCCTTTTCTGATTCTTAGACCCGTTCTTCCTCAACTTCAACTGTAGCCTCCGTATTTGATTCAAAATTGTTTATCTGACTATCATTCATAGCAATTACGTCATATATTTTAATGTCAATACGGTCAACCAATTTATGCAACCTTTTACTATAGCATATGTATCCTTTACTGTTTGTTGCATATCCTAGGAGAATACCTTCATCAACCCTGTCATCATATTTCCCAATATGTTCATCATTATTTTTAATATATCATTTACTTCCAAAGACTTTAAAATATTTAATAGAGGCAAGTCTTCCAAACCACAGTTCATAAGGAGTCTTATCATTGTTTGACATTAGATGTTTTTTGTTAAGAATATGGAAAACTGTGTGAATTTCCTCTACCCGATATGTCTGAGTAATATTTTTCTCATTCATCATTGATCCCGCCATCTACTGAACTGATCTGTTATGTCTCTCAACTACTCCATTTTGTTGTGGAGTCCCTGGGATAGTATATTCTCTTTTTATTCCATGTTTATCACAAAACTCTTTGAAGTCTTCTGAAATAAATTCTTCTCCTCTATCATACCTCACTTCCTTCATTCTTTTACTTGTCTGATTCTCAATCAAAGCCTTAAATACTTTGACCTTTTCAAATTCTTTAGATTTTTCCTTCAGAAAGGAAACCCATCTGAGTCTAGAGTAATCATTAATGACCAACATAAAATATCTTTCTCTTCTTGTGGCTTCCTTCCTTGATGGTCCACACAAATCCATAAGCACTAATTGAAGAGGCTTGTCTGTTGATGTGAAATTCTTAGATTTGAACTGCACGCGAGTCAGCTTTCCCATTTGACAAGATTTACATATAGAATCATATGGATTTGATATTTTTTGAAGATTTTTTACTGCTTCATTGTTTCTAAGATTGATTATGTGATCAAATTTTAGGTGTCTGAGTCTCCTATGCCATAGACAACTTTCATCATACTTGTTTAAATGAGATTCTTATTTTTCTTCTTTCAAAACATAGGCATTGTTTTCGGTTCTTGTTCATTTTGAAACTAATTGTCCTGAGGGTACAAATTTTATTTTACAATCTCTAGAAGTGAAAATAACTTCACACCCTCTGTCACAGACCTAGATGACACTGCGAATATTATGCTTCATACCATCTACAAAAAACACATCTTGAGCTTTCCCTTTTCCATTACTCAAGCCTACCATTCATTTTCCCTTGATTTTCACTGGAGCATCATTTCCAAAAGTTACATTTCCCATTTTACTTTCTCTTGGAAACAAAAACTTACTTTTATCACCAATCATGTGTTTGGAGCATCCACTGTCAATATACCAGTGGTCCTTTTGCTTTTGAGCAGAAAGTACTAATGCACACTTGTTGCTTTCTTTATTATTCCAAACTTTAACATTTTCAGCCAAGTAATTCATTCTTGAATCTGATCTATAATTCTTCAGGTGACATTTCAAGGCTTTGTGTCCATAATTATGACAAATATAAGATTCTGGCTCATTGTACAATAAATCAAAAAGGTTGTATGTCTATTGTGAGTTCTTTTTTCAGTTGTAAAATGTGTAGTATGAATTTGTTGGTTACTTAGTGACTTTATTGTTCCATGATACAACAATTCATCGTCATTTGACATCATTAGTTGCATACTTCCAAAATTAAAAGCACAATTTGCAACTTTATGGAAAAAATTAGAACAACAATAACAATAACCATGGAAAAAATATTGGTACCTTAATCTTGGCTACCTTCTTGGAATTGGTTGCCTCATATTTTGTTGGCTTTGTTCCTTAGCAAATCTTGATTGATATTTCTGATCAAAATCCCCGATTCTGATGCTTATTTCATTTTCATTCTCTTTTGTTTGCAAGGTATGTTCATATTATGATTGTTTGCTTCTTTGAATTTTAATCAACTTACCTGAATTATTTCTTCCTCGGTGACTGCTACTTGATCCTTCTACATATTCGAGGCATGTTTTTAACAAAGGAGATGGTTGCTTACTTGAAATGTTATTCAATTATTCTGAAGCTTTAATACTTGATAGAATTTGGTGATACAAAGCTTGAAGTTTCTCCAATTATTTTCTAGTTTTCACTCGTCTTCTTCCAATGCTTCACATTTCATTTTCTTCTCTGTTAATTGTTGTTTTAGAATATCTTCTATTTTCTTTGCCTCTTCTAATTCTATTTTTAATAGAGAAAAAATTCCCTTGGTTTTATTTCATTCTTTTCATAATGCATCATCAGTTGTTTGTGTTTCCGCTTCTTTAGTCCGAGTCTGTCAATCTCTTCCAGAGCACTGATTAGATCACCCTTCATATAAACCATAGCTTCTTCACCATTCAGGCCACTTCCTGTATATTCATTTTCAAAAACTTTTATGGCCATAAGCGTAAAATTATTCACTTTATCTTCACAAGATGAATCATTGTCTATCTCTTCTGAGGAATCAACATCATTTGCACACAAGATTCTCTTTTTATATTTAGCCTCTTTATTGTATTTCTTGAATGTGTAGTTATCTTCATCATCAGAAGTCTGAGCCTTTTGATTGTGAGGACATTTATATGAAAAATGGCCTATCTTACCACAGTTGAAACATTTAAAGGGAATATTGCCTATATATTTACCCAATCCCTTCTTCAACCTTCTTACAAATTTTTCCTCAATCACATCCATTTCATAATCAGTGTTCTTATCTACTTTAAAATATGCTTCTCTAGTGGTGGATTTACCTTTACTAATCCTCATTTCATAAGCAGACATAGTTCCTAGGATTTGGTCAATAGGCAGAGTTTTAAGATCATTTAATTCTTCTATTGAAAAAACTTTGGGACTAAATCTGTCAGGAAAAGATCTCAAATTTTTTCTGAACTAAGGGTACTTCCTCAATATTTTCACCAAGACCTTTCATAGCATTCACAGTCTCTTCTACTCTTAATAAATATTTACTAGTAGTCTCATCCTCATTCAGATTTAACTGTTGAAATTTTAGTCTATATGTTTGCAATTTGACATCTTTTACTTAATCATTTCCTTTATAACTGCTTATAATTTTTTCCCACATCTCTTTTGAAGATTCAATATGCATCACCTTAACAAACTCAGCTTCTACAAGACCACTCAGGATAGCATTCATTGCCTTTGCATTAAAACTAAATTCCAATTTATCGTATTTTGAGGCTAGCACAATTGGATTTACATAGCTAGTGTTTACTACATCCCAAACATCAGCACCTAAGGACATTATATATGTTCTCATTCTAACCTTCCAGAAGGAAAATTTTGTTTCATCAAATAGAGGAACCTTATTGGTTAAAGTCCCTTCATGACTTTTCATNGGGGGGTTGAATCAGTTATTCCTAAGCTTAAATAATTTTCAACCTTTTAAAACTTTATTACTATTCACAAATTTACAACCATGATAATGCAACAAATATAAAAAAATTAATTGTTATCAATCACACATATGATGGGGACATAGACGGATATTCATGAGGAAACTCATATTATAAAATTATTTTATTATAAATTAACTTTCTTTGAGCACCAACTCAAGCAAGTCTACAACCTCTTTTTTACAAGAAACAACTTATCAAGAGCACCAACTCTCCTAGTTTTCTAGCACCCACTAGACTTGTACAAGATCCAACTTGCACACGGAAGACTACAAGTCTTCCCTAGCACCACCCCACCACCCTTATTCCCTAGATTTAAACGTTGTTCAGTACAATATGCTGAAAACCAAATATAGTTATGGTTACCAAATCTATTGCATTCTTTGATCTACTTCTGCTTATGCTCATTCAAACTTGGCTCCCTTCACTGTCTATGTTCTATGTATTCTCCCCATTTCAGCACTGGTCACAGATTTCTCTCCCCATTCGTTTTATACTTTCCAATCTTTATTCCATTCACCTGTTCATATGCCTGACTTTCAATTTAATAATTGATAAAAAACCATTTAATGACTCATGGTAGGCAAGGAACCCAATCGATAAGCATTCTAAACTTCTCAGAATGATATGCTACCAAGTACTTGAATTCATAACTACTCAAACCAAATTTAGCAACGTGACCAAATATTCTTCTGTAACTTATGTAATCTTGATTCCGTGACTTATGTCCCATGGGCTATCTTTCCACAATATAGCTTTCTGCAATCTTGCTTCCGCAACCTTAGTATTTATGCAACTCAATCTTTACGCAATTGAGTTTTTGCAACAACCTTTCCTCAAGATCCTTTCCTCATTACATATTTCCACAAGATTTATTCCACAACCTTAGTATTTCCGCAACTCAATCTTTCTCCAATTGAGTTTCTACAATATCCTTTCCGCAAGATCCTTTCTGCAATTACAGATTGTGAGTTGCGGGTATGCAATTCCCAGTTTTCCCAAAAACTGACTTCCTCAATCATGTAACTGCAATGGTCCTTTCCACAATAGAGTTGCGGATTGTGGATTGTGGGTCCACCTTTCCACTTATAGCAAAATTGGGCTTCCGCAATTTTCCTTCTGCAAGTCTCTTTCTGCAGTCTGGTTGCGGATCGAAGATTGCACACGTTCCTTCAACTTTTCCCAAAATGTGCTTCCGTAATTTCCTTCTGCAAATCTATTTCTGCAACTTCTGAGAGCCATCGATTTCTTTCAAGATCCTTCTTGACTTTTGATCTATGATCAAATGTGGATCTCACCTTAACGTTGTGGATCTTCAATTTTATTTTGTGGATCGCTTATCTCCCTTACAGGTTCACTTTGTGAATCCTTTCCCACCGTCGATCCATATTTCCTCCTTTAATCTGGTTTGTCCAATATTTGTCGAGTGAATTGAATCTACTCTCTAGATATTCCAATCTCTGTCGAATGAATTGAAAGGACATCATGTCTCAGTTTCTTGATTTTCGATATTGAAGGTATTCATCCAGGTTGAGTCATAGTTTACTTCCTCAAGGGAGCTAGATTGCTTGCATACATGAGCGAAAAGCCTAATTCCACTCTGATCTCTGCTTATCTGTCCTCCTTGATGTTGGATCATATGCTTGGAATTATGTGTTTCCATCAATGAAAACCACATCACAATCTGATCCGTTTCCATATGATCGCAATACCTATCATAATGCCAACACGAATGTCATCCAATTCATTGAGTGAATATGTATTATATGTTTCTTTCATTGGTGATTTTTCTGGGAACACATGGATAAATTTCTTGAATAAAAAAGATGAAGTATTCAACAAATTCAAGGAATTCAAATCCTTGATAGAGAACCACTCAAAGAATAAAATCAAGACCCTTCGATCAGATAATGGTGGAGAGTTCACTTCAGAAGAATTTAAGGAATTACGCAGAGATCCAATAATTAAGAGGGAGTTGTCCACTCCATACAATCCACAACAAAATGGAGTTGCAGAAAGGAAGAATAGAACGATTATGGAAGCAGTAAGAGCAATGCTTAAGGATCAGGATCTCCATCTGCATCTATGAGAAGAAGATGCAATAACAACCGTGTATGTACAGAATCATACTACACATAGAATACTGGACAACAAGACACCAAAAGAAACTTTATCCAGCGAGAAACCAGAAGTCAGCCATCTCAGGATATTTGATTTCCCAATGTACATACACATCTCAAAGGAGAAAAGAACAAAGTTAGACCCTTCAGGAACAAAGAAGGCTTATAGAATATACTTTCCAGGGTTCAAGAATATCGATATCAGTAGGGACGTGACATTTGACGAAGACTTAGCTTACAACAAATCTAGAAAAATACCTATTGAAGACATTGAAGAACCAAAGATGCCCAGGATCCAAGATATACCAATGAATGAAGCAACTCCATAAGAATATCAAGAAATGGAAGAACCTAGGGAACTTGTAGATCCACCCTGTGAGAAGAATTCTCATAAGAGAAAACCAACATGGATACGAGATGCAATTCTAGATGCAGAGAGATATGACGCTCAAGAAGGAATGTACAGAGAAATAAATAGAACTAGGCCATACTCTAGTTATGTAGCCCTGTTATGTGACATCATTGACAAGGAACCTTCCAACTATGAAGAAGTGACATAAAAAACATTATATTTTAATAACATTTTATGTTTAAGAAAACATTTATTTTATTTTTATTGTAAAGTTTCTGAATATTGACCGTGTGGGGTCAAGGATGACTGTAATTAATTATGTTGAATATTTTATTAGTTAATAAATAAAAGATGAGACAAATAACCTAAGGATGCTATTGAATGGGTGTCCACTGACCCACTAGGAGGAATAAACTGAGGTGAGAGAAAAATGACACATGGCAGCATCCTCAACCACTTCTAGCTGTTGCAGGGGGGAACTTCCCTAATTTTGTGGTCATGTTCCCCAAGAAAGTGGAACATAGCAGGTGGCTCATTAATTGAAAAACTGAACAAAAATACCTAGGCATGCATATATCTACCCATTCAATTAGCAGAAGGTTGTTCAATCATTACCTTGTCAAAATTCTGAAGTTGATAATGGTGCACAAGGTATTTAATGAGGGGAAAAGTAGAAGTGATTGAGTGATTAAGACTATTTTTAGAACTAGTGCAGCTTGTTAGTTGAGTTCTTACTGCTGAGAATAGAAGTACTATTGTTAAGTACTTATGTGGATTTGCATGGGTATTTAATCCAATTTCTACACATAGTGCTTTCATCCTGGTGGATTAGAGGGAAGGCTCAGGCGTCCTAAGACAAGCAGTTGAGCTATCTTCAGGAAACGTTTGGGTGGAGCGAGCTTCTCATGTTGTTTTTCTCTTCTACAAGTTATCAGGTTCCATTGTGTTATCTTATTTATCTTATGCAAATAAAGCACTGGAATGAAAGTAGCCATGATTAGTTTTACTATTATTTCTTAGATACTTGCAGCTGCAAATAGACTATTTAAGTTTGCATTTTATTCAGGAAATTACTTGTACATGTTTAAATGAACCTAGAATTAGAAATGGTGGTATGATGAGTAAAATTCCTTTCTTTATTTTTCCTCTCATCATAAGATGAAGTACTCTAGTACAAAAGGTCTGATTAGAGGTAAATAGGAATGAGTATGTGTTGGAGACATTGACCATCATACACACTCTTTTTGGTCAAATTGGCCTAGTTAAACCACTATCCTAAGTATAATTGACATTAATTGACATCAATGGAGAATTAATTGACATCATCCAGTCACACCCATGCCTACCTTCAGTCAAGGAGGCTAACTTAGCCTTCTCCTACATTCGAGGAGACTAACTGGAGCACTCTGGGGGTGATCTAAGTGATATTAATGCACCTAATTGCTAACTGGTGGTTACAATCAGTTAAACAAGTTAGTTAAGGCACCTCCACTCATTAAATATATTATTTAATGAATTGGAGTCAACAGGGGCACCTCCACCAACTTCTGATGTGCAGTTCAACTTCAGTTAACCTCATCAGGGTTCATTGGAGTCAGTGTAGCACTACCTCTTGATGGTTGGTGAGCTGTGACATGTGTCTGATCTCTTTCAGTTGAGACTCAGTCATTTATTGCACTTCGACTTCAGTTAGGGTTTGTTAAGTCAATTAGGGTTTTGGTCAATGCTTAATTGAGTGTGAACCATTGCTTATAGTCAGTTAAGCTAGACTCACTCATTCAATTCGAATGACCTCGTAAGGAATTCGAATTGTCTCTTCATTCATGCTTGTAGCATGTCATTGTAATTGTAATCATTCATTCTTTATGTGAATACAGAGCGACTACTATTCCTGTAGACTGATGACGCCATTTTATGAGTTATTTGTTGATTATTCTTAGATGAGATTGATGCTTTGTTCCTAGATAAATAGATAATATTAATATGGTATCAGAGCTTACGGTGGGACGAAGCTCTATCTCTAAAAAACAAGCTTTTTGACAGATTTCTGCATGAAATTTGAGCAATAGCTCAAAAATCCAGCACTGCACAAGAAGCCAAGGCTTACCACTTAATACCCCAAGTAAAGAACTTGTTGATCAAACTTGCTTGATTGACTATGCTGGGTGTGATGAAATCCTAGAATGTGTAGGCTGTCTGACCTTACATTGCCCTTTTTGTTTTGATTTTCAAGTTTCTGCAGGTGAAGCATTCGCTCCAGCACATCCATATGGCCTCCTTAGTAGATCTCTTGACTCTATACAATTTGCACTCATGGAAAATTCATATGGAGATTCAGCTGTGCTCCAGAGGACTTTTTAGAGTCACCATGGACACTGAAGTTGAGCCTAGATCCGCCATAGAAAAATCAAGATTCTTGAACAAGAAGGATGAAGCCTTTGGTTTCTTGTGCCTCTCTATTTCCCGAGACCTTCTCTTCCATCTTATGGATTTGAAGACTCCAAAAGAAATATGGGACAAATTGGAGACTCTATATGGAAAGCATGATGACTTGAGGGTTTACCAGCTCAAAAATGAACTCATGTCTCTCCAACCCTCCAATTTCGAGACTCTAAATGATTTCTTCACAAAGTTCAAGCATATCGTTTTACTCTTGAAGCAATGCAAAGTGGAGAAGGAGGATGATCATCTCATCCTTGCCATACTCTCCAAACTCGAAGCTAATTATTCAGTTTTTGTTTCTGCATTCCATGCGGGGAAGCTCACAACCCCTGGATGGAAGATGCCTACACTCAATGCCTTCATTGAGTCCCTAACAAGTGAACATGATAAGCTTGTCCAGATGCGGATCATTCAATATTCCTGTGATCAAGCCCTCCATGTATCGAGGCCCAAAGATCTGAAGGGTAAAGGAAAGCAGCAAAAGAATAAAAAAAATAAATTTGATGCTCCTAAACCTAGAGTTGAAAATTAGCAGCATGATGAGTCTTCCGGCTCAAGGAAGAACAAAGGAAAAGGGCACAATGGCAGGAAAAAGTCAAGTATTCTTATTGTGGGAAGGGCTTCCACCCTGAACATTCCTGCATGAAGAAGAATCTTGATGAAGCAACCTCTCTACTTGAGAGGAATCACATCAATTTTCCAGAAAGCTTTCGGAGGAGAAATCAGCATGATCGGGAACCACAGCATGAAAAAGGTCATGCCCTCATGGAAAGCACTTTGAAGTCCAAAGCACTCTTGATTGATTCACGAGCTTTGAACCACATGATGGCTAAAAAAGACTCCATTTCATCCTTGGATACCAAAAAATCCATCCCCATCCTCATGGGACATGACTCCACCATCATTTTAGAAGGACAAGGTACGGTTGATCTTGAAAATGGTTTCTTTTCAAATGTATTGTATGTACCGTCTTTGGCATAAAATATCCTTAGTGTCTATCATATGACACATACTGGAGTGCCTAAGAGAGTTTCTTTCAGCCCAAATGATATTGAGATAATAGAAATTGCATCCGGGAAACTCATTGCTAAAGGCCTTGCAAACCATCATGCAAAACCCTATGAGTTCTCTCACTTTGTTGCGGATGCAAAGCCCACCGCTCTGCTAACTCATGGAAATGAGGTTAGTAGGCTATGGCATGAGAGTTTTGGCCATCTTATTTTCAAATATTTGCATCAATTACAGAAAAAATCCATGGTTGAAGGCCTCCCGTTCATCAAGGCAACCACAGGAATTTGCAAAGGCTGTGTGATTGGAAAACACCCTGAGCACAAGTTCGATAGGGGGAAGGAAAACCGAGCTACATGCATATTGGGGCTGATACATTCTGATATCAGTGGTCTAATGCATGTCACATCCATGAATGGATCAAGGTATCTCCTTACTTTTATTGATGATTTTTCAAGGTATAGATGGGTTTTCTTTCTCAAAAAGAAATAAGAAGTATGTGAAATTTTTTCTGAATTGAAGGCCTTGATCGAAAATGCCTCTAGGCTTAAGATCAAGATATTGAGATCTGATAATGGAGGGGAGTATGTCAGTAATTAGTTGCTATAAATATGCTCCCAAAGTGGTATTCAGGTCCAACATTCAATTCCCTACACTCCACAGCAGAACGGAGTAGCAGAAAGGAAGAATCGGTCTCTCAAGGAGATGACCACCTGTATGTTGGAATCCAAGAAGCTTGTTGCAAATTTGTAGGCTAAGGCCATGCATGCTGAAGCATACATTCATAACAGGGTGCCACACTCATCTATGAAAGGGAATACCCCTTTCAAAGCATACTTCAGACACAAGCCGGATGTGTCGAACCTACTGGTGTTTGGGTCCACTGCATGGGCCCGGATTCCGCTTGATAAAAGAAGGGCTTTGCAACCACAAAGCATAGAATGTCTGTTTATTGGGTATCCTAATGAATCTAAAGGATTAAAGCTGCTAGATATCAATACCATACATATCATCATCGAGAGAAGTGTCAAGTTTGATGAGCCTCTTCAGGAGGTGGAACTAGTGAAGGAGAAAACTGCTGAATTTCCTTCCTTCCTTCCTATTCTACCGAATATCTGGATGATGAAATTGGGGGTGATGACCCTGATTTCAATCCTCTAATTATTTATATCAATGTGCAGAAATCATTAGATGCTGAATCAGAACCTAAAGTGCAAAATTATCTTCCTACATGGGCCCGACAGACACTCTCCTCCGCAGGAGACAACATTGGAAATCTGGATGATCTAAGGAGAACCTGGTCTGATTTCCAAAGAGCAGGTATTGTGCTCTCTTGTCCTGATATTTTGGTGTTAGAAACTTGCTATTTTATGATTATTTCATATCCAAAATCCTACTATCATTCTCAGAAGGATCCGATATGGCAAGTTGCCATGGATGAAGAGATGAATTCTCTTCAGAAAAACACTACTTGGGAGCTAGTTTCTCTTCATCTGGGACGGAAATTGGTTCAATGAAAGTGGGTGTTTTGGACCAAGGTTGATACTGATGGAAGAAACTACAAATCTAAGGCAAGGCTGGTGCAAAATGTTTCTCTCAGATCCAAGGAGTGGACTACCATGAGACCTTTGCACCAGCTGCAAAAATGGACTCCATCCGCCTTGTTTTGGCAATTTCAGCATCCAAGAACTGGGAAGTGCATCACATGGATTTTAAGTCAGCATTTATGCATGGATATATTCAAGAGGAGATATAAATGAAGCAGCCTAAGGGATACATCACTGATCCATCTTTTTTTTGCAAGCTAAAGAAGTCACTATACGGGTTAAAACAGGCCCCAAGAGAGTGGTATTCCAAGATGGATGCCTTCCTTCTCTCGCAAAACTTTTAGAGATGTATATCAGATCCAAATGTGTATTTACAGCAGTATGATGGTCATATAATTATCATTGTTTTATATGTTGATGACTTACTGATCACAGGTAGCACAGTGGCCTCCATTTCAGCCATCAAAACTGCTCTCCACAATGCCTTTGAAATGAGTGATTTGGGGCTTATAAAACAATTTTTGGGGCTCAAAATTGAGCAAAATTATGATGGGATTATGGTCACTCATTCCAAATACATTTCAGGCCTGTTAGTCAAGTTTAACATGGCTGATTGTTGTTGGGATGTGTACTCTAAGGATCATTAGTTTTGGTAACTCCGCGGTTATTGAGGAAGTTTGTAAGCGGAGTTACGGGTCAAAATAGTCTTAGGGGTGTCGGGGTAAGTCAAATCCCCTTTTTGTAATAAACCCATGGTTTAAATCCAGGGTTTAGGGTTTTGGGTGCCCATGGTTTGAAGCCATGGTTTTGTAATAGTGTGATGTATAAATAGGCATTTTTGTAAATAAGAAAAGTTAGGCTTTTTGATGTAAAGAAAGAAAGGCGAAGCTAAGGCTGATTGTGTAAACAAAGGTTAAGTCCCAGCTGTGTGCGTGGACGACCTCTGCAGCTGTGTGCACAGAGGGTTTTTGTAAGAAGATAAAGGAAAGATCTGCAGCTATGTGCGTAGAGGCCTACTGCTGTGTGCGTGGCTTGAAAGGACTGAAGGGATCTGCAACTGTGTGCACAGATTAAACTGTGGTTTTGTAGCAAGTTGAATAAAACACAGTTTTGTGGACGTAACCCCTACACTGGGGGTGAACCACATTATATCTGGTGTTGTGGTTTCTTGTGTTGTTTCTCTTTCTATTGTCTTTTATGCATTAATAACTGTATACATTTGATAAATTAGATCACTGCTAATAACAAGCTTCGCTGTGAATTCCCTATAGTGGGTTAAGCAAGTCATGGTTGTTTATCTATCTGCGAAGTTGTATATGAGTGAATAGTAAAGCTGTGTAATTATTGATTAATAAGTTTATTAAAGGCTAAGGTACAATAATACCCCTCTCTGCTTGCAGAAACCTGATTTTGTGACACCCCATAGCTGTTTCAGGTGAGACTGCAGCCTGCATGCAGGTTGTTGGCGAAAGGGCCAACACTGTGGGTCTTTTGTTGGTGCGACATAAAAGGATTAAACTCGGGTCTGCCCTATTTCCCAACAAATTGGTTCCGTTGCCGGTTGCACTCAGTATCTGCTCAAGAGGGGTTTATGTCGTACGTTGAGGGCTATGTTCTGGAGGCCCTTTGTGATAGAAATCGGTGATTGGTTTGCTGAGACTTATCTGAAATTCGCACAGCAAGAGAACACAAATCCGCATTGTACCGG
>LPNX010371100.1:457802-496597 GCA_001517045.1 Pseudotsuga menziesii | reverse complement strand
AGAACCCTACTTTAGATGAGATTAAGGCAGCCATAACCAAAGAATTTAAGAAGCCTAAATCAGAATCGCAGAGCATCACTGAACTAAAAGAGATTCAATAGCGGCGCGGCGAATCAGTGTGGGACTTTGACTAGAGATTCAAAGTTCTACTGGACCAAGTCAGCTTTACCATTAGTCCTGCACAGCACAAGGAATGGTTTATCGCAGCATTACTTCCACATATCAGAACTCCGCTCATGCAACAGAAGGTTGTTGACCAGCAAGAGGCTCTGGAAATTGCAATGAAGCTAGAGACCGCCCCCGTTGGTGATGATTTCAGTATTGCTCAAATCCAAGTGCAGCTAGCAGCAATGGCCCTAGAGCTTCGCGAGATGAAGAAGGCTAAAACCAGTTGAGAGGAGATCTGGTGTACGCAATGTCGGACATAAGGTCACGATAGGGACCGGTGCCCCGTGGTCAAAACTTACCTAAATACGGGTGTGCCAAACCAATTCAATCCTGGTGTTCTATATTGTGAGATTTGTTGAACCACGGGCCAACATTGCCCTAAAAACTGCCATGTTCTCCAGAGATATGTTGAAGTTCCCAAGAACCCCTACTGCAAGTTCTGTAAGTCAGTAGGGCATAATGAAGAGGAGTGTCGTAGCTATGACCTCATGCGAGAGCGCATCTCTGATGCCTATCGAGTGCAAAATGAAACCCAGAATAATGATGGCTATGGCTACCGCGGCGGTGCCTCTGGAAGAGGTGCCTTTGGAGGTCGCAGCCGTGGTGGTATCACTGGTAGAGGTAGAGGCCAGGTTGTGTGCTACAATTGTAACCAAGATGGCCATTTTTCTTGCGACTGTTGAAACCCCACCATAACCTATCGGTATTGCCGCGCAGTCGACCACGTGATTGAACAGTGCCCCCAGCTCATAGCCAAGATTCAAGAACACAGCAGTGGCCCTACCCAGAGTATTCAGTTGATTTCCATTGAGTAGAGACCTATCACAGCCATCAATGTGGTCACCCAAAGTGGAGCTACGACGCACATTCAGAATACGCAGAAACAACCTGTCGAGGTGTGCGCGTGTAAGGCCTCCGAGAACGTCCCAGCACTTGCCACTGTGAAATATCACGCACCAGTCAAGGTGGCCCAGTGCGATATTGTTGACCCTCACACAACAGCAGTACCTGCACGGCAACATCAGCCGGCCTCACAGACGCAAGATGCTTTGACGGATAAAGTAAGTATACTCTCCTCCTTTTTACAGAGTTGTATGAAACTCTTGAGGAATCAGAATGCTTTAAAAGAGCTGCAAAAAGTTCTTGCTGTCATAGACCCTCAGAGAGGAGTTGATCAGGAGAAAACTGTTAGTCGTGTCCGAAGAACGGGGAGGGAAATGAGATTGAATGTTCAGATAGGGGAATATGATATGGCTGATGTCATTTTGGATCTTGGATCAGAAGTCAATGTCCTTCCCAAGCAGACCTGGGGACAAATGGGAAAACCTTCCCTGGCTTGGTCACCTATACAACTGAGATTAGCTAACCAGCAAAGGATTGTGCCCCTAGGGAGACTTCTTAGTGTTCCAATAGATATTGATGGGGTAAGTACTCTAGCGGATTTTGAAGTTATTGAGATCATTGATGACAGCAACCCTTATCCAGCCCTGTTGGGAATCGAGTGGGCCATGGAAAATGCTGCAATCATCAACCTTAAAAGGAGACAAATGAGATTCGAAGGAAATGGTCTGCGAGTTATCATACCCCTCGACCCATCCCAAGGAGAAAGATATACAGAACCGATCAGAGACGAATGGGAGCAGGATACTCTAGACCACATCTACAACATTACAGCCAAGGAAGAAGATTATGTCGAGCCTGATGCCGATGGTGTAATAGATTGGCAATGTGATAGCTCCTACATGTCTGATTCAGACGATGGTCTAGAGAATTGGCAGAATCGACCGTACGAGCTACATGGCCATAGATGCGCGCAAATCACTAAGTCTCTTAGATGCCTTAATGCTCAGCCCAGAGAGTTTCCTACATATGTTGGGTTGACAGACCTTGGATAATTTATTGCACAGTTCTCAGAACAAGTACCTACGTTACAAAGAATGCAGACTCTAGAGATAGCATTAGGAGCTACAGCAGCATGGTGGACCGATCACAAAAAGTCTACTCCCAGTTGGGGAGCCTGCCATAAATTTCTGCGCCTCAGATTCATAAACCAATTCTAAGAGATGCAAAGTAAGTTCAATGGGCAGACTAACCCTCGGGACCATTTGAGGCAATGTTCTGCAGCATGGGAAAACATACCTCGCGAGGAGTGGGTGCATAAGTTCATGCACACCTTGGAACCTATAGCAAAAAATTGGTATATGGAGGCCGAGCTCCGACACGGAATTGAATACCAAACCAAGGGACAGAACCAAGAAGCCATTCCATCAAACCTAAAAGTCCTGTTGCCGACATTCCCCGGACGGGTCGAAGGGCAATATTGTGCCGAGGGTGCTGGTTGTCACGAAGCTCAAACCATGATTCTGCCGAAGACCAAAAACACAGCGAGGCTTAAAATCCGACCATTGGGAAGCAGCCAAATTGGCGGCGGTAATGCTTTAATTTCCTTAAATTCCTGTACTACAAACATTATCGGAAATCGAGCACCACTTGGACAAGATTTTCGTCAGATTTGGTGCCTTCAATGCATCGTCCTGCCCGATTTGATTGATGGAGTGTATAAGAATATTCCTAAGTTAGGGAAAATTGTATTCTGCATTTCTTTAAGATTTACGAGTGAAGCCATGACAAAAGAACGAGAGCTTGATGATTTAGTAAGAGAATTCGAGCAAGAGGGTCTAATAAGTTGCTCTACTCGGCCGCCTGCCTCTACTCCCTGTGAAGAAGCTCACCCAGCACCACCACAGCCGATGCAGACACGGTCTGCCAGGAAAAAGTCAAGAACTGAAGTTCGCTCCAAGCAAAACCAAGACTGGCATAGGAAAACAGGGCAAATGCCAGCGGATCATCCTATGGATCACCCCAGTTCCGCACAGGTCCCGACCGGGGGTAGGGAGAACATTGCACCACCGCGGCCACCATATCTACAACCTGTTCGACCAAGCATCGAGCTTCCCCGTCGGACAAAACAATTCACGTTAACCACACCCTCGCTGCCACAAGGAGTTTAGCTGATCAGAAGTATGACAGGGAAGATCGATCGGCTTAAGTACAGCGATCACGACACAAATGACCATGGCAAGTTTCCACAGTTTTCCTAAGCAGAATACTTGCACCGCGTTAAATACCCAGATAATAATGTGACACTACTGGAAGTACAACTGTGGGCTGCGAGCCTAGACAAAGCTGGCCTACTCAAGATGCTTGATATTCCGCATTTTGGTTGCGGCATACATGTGACCGTAGTGGCCAAACAGTTGCTAGCGTTAGTGCATGACGGCTATTTATGGGTAGGGGACTAGAAAATTCCTATTGATGCCGCACTCATCCATAAGATCACAGGTTTACCAATGGCAGGACCTGATCCGGGAACTGAATTTCCTTCAAAACATGAGGATACAAAGCTCGCACAAACTATGAAAGAGCGGTTTGGCCTGACAAAAGGGAAACGGGGGTATCACACTTCCGCGATTCGGGAACAGAACATTCGCTTTGTAGCTAAACTCTTAGCGTGCAAACTCATATGGAAATGTAGGCCAACTGAAGTACCTGCTCCGGTTATCCGGATTGCTATGAACTACGCTGAGGGGTATATTTACAATTGGGCCACATATCTTGCGAAGGAATTCCTGGAGGATGCCCGCGACGCATAGGAAAAAGGTAGACCTTTTCATTATTCCTGGCTATTAATACTTATTGCATTAGTTGGGTGGAAAGAACCCACCGAAGCTCAGTTTGTAGAATTAAACCCAGGCATGCCGGGGGCAGTGAGGTACGCCTCCCTATGGATATCCTCAGCAGATGACAAACACTGTGTTCGTCTTTTATGCCATGAGTATCCACTATGAGATTGTGCAAACACCACAGCTTACCAATGAGTTTTTCTCTAAATATGAGGGCGTCGCAAACTTCAGTGCCGATATACATCATGTTTTCATTCAAGCCCGTGTAGATCCACGACATCAATGGTTTAAATTACCGTATGTAGTTACCGAACCAGAGATCAGGGGTATAGTTCAGCAATGGCCGGCTGACTAGTTGAAAGATATAGGAAAAAAACCCTCTATTCTAGCTACCAATATTGGCGCAGGTACCAGTCACGCGCAGCAGCAAAACCCATTAGAAGATAGCGAAGACCTAAGTGATTCGCAGCTGGATGGCGACGGCCAGGGTGGAGATGGCGAACAGGACGAATAGGATGAGGAGTCGATCAAGACCATATCAGATCCTAACCCATCAACCAAGCGCAAGTCACTAGACGCAGTAGAGGTAAACAAGCCACAGTCCCACAAAAAGTCAAAAACGTCGAAGGACAAAAATATTGAAGAAGAAGCCTCTATAACACTGGATGAGCTGGAGCAAGCTCTAGAAAAATCTATGAGAACGCTTACTAAACAATGGTCAGAGTTTGCGGAACTACATCTTGCTAGGCTCATAGGTATAGCAAACAGGGTTTCGGAGCTCAAAGAGTTAGCAGCAAAGTCAACAACCAGTAGTGCGACAAGTAGTACTACAGCACCCATGCAGCAGGATATTAGGCAATGGCCACCCAGAGATAACCAAGGCCAAGTATCAAGCACAGATCTGATCCTGACCGATGCAGATTCCCAGTCACAGATGAGTATGATCATAGGGATCGATTATACAAAGATGTCCATGTCAGAATTACACCTTTGCCGGCTCGCTATTACAAAGGAGATCCATGCACAAGACCAATTGTCCCAAATCCAATTGGGAGATACCATCAAACAAAACAAAATGTTCGCAGCACGACTGGAAGAAGTAGCACAACAGAAGAAAGATGCTGAACATAAAACAACTACACTGATGCGAGCACTGGACGAGGCATGTCGGAGTCTTTCTGACTCCGACATACAAGGAGAAGAGGAACCAAAACAGAGAATCGCTAAGCTGAGAGACTATGCCCAGCAGTCTCGCAGTGAGATTGAAAGGTTGAAGACATAACACCAGCACCAGATCGCAGAACTTCAACTGCGCATCCCGCCCGAGACTCCACCAGAAGCCCGAGAACAGCGCCATAGGGACATCAATGCTTCAGCAGCAAAGATATCAGATAATGTGGCCAGTGTCGCAAAACTGATGGAAGACAGCATCGAAGCATGGGCGAACCTACAGGACCATCCAGATGTAGGTAAGATCCAGGAAACCATCAAGTTGCGCCAGGCCGAATTAGATGCAGTCATAGTAGAAATCAAGATGCTGCCACCTATGCAAAAGATGGCTAAAGTGAAGCGCAACAAGGAACTTCAGCAGGAAATTGAGTCTTGCAGGACGAAGGTAACACTGCTGGAAAATTTTCTACACCCACTGATTGATGAAGCATTGGAATTGAGTAATACTGCAGAGAGCCAGCTCAAACTTTTGAAGACCTACGACACTTTTGCGCAGGAATGGGCTAACATAGAATCATCCTCAGTGTTACAAGAGTTGGTGGAAAAGGAGAAAGCAGCTGACGACATACTACACAACCTCACCAGTCGCTTCCAGACCCTCGCGCAAAATATTCTCCCACTAGAGCCGTCGCAGAGTGTCCCGGCACGGGCCACTAGTGAGTCTTAGGGGCTTGTTGGGATGCGTACTCTAGGGATCATTAGTTTTGGTAACTCCGTGGTTATTGAGGAAGTTTGTAAGTGGAGTTACGGGTCAAAATAGTCTTAGGGGTGTCAGGGTAAGTCAAATCCCCTTTTTGTAATAAACCCATGGTTTAAATCCAGGGTTTAGGGTTTTGGGTGCCCATGGTTTGAAGCCATGGTTTTGTAATAGTGCGATGTATAAATAGGCATTTTTGTAAATAAGAAAAGTTAGGCTTTTTGATGTAAAGAAAGAAAGGCGAAGCTAAGGCTGATTGTGTAAAGAAAGGTTAAGTCCCAGCTGTGTGCGTGGACGACCTCTGCAGCTGTGTGCGCAGAGGGTTTTTGTAAGAAGATTAAGGAAAGATCTGCAGCTGTGTGCACAGAGGCCTGCTGCTATGTGCGCGGCTTGAAAGGACTGAAGGGATCTGCAGCTGTGTGCACAGATCAAACTGTGGTTTTGTAGCAAGTTGAATAAAACACAGTTTTGTGGACGTAACCCCTACACTGGGGGTGAACCACGTTATATCTGGTGTTGTGGTTTCTTGTGTTGTTTCTCTTTCTGTTGTCTTTTATGCATTAATAACTATATACATTTGATAAATTAGATCACTGCTAATAACAAGCTTCACTGTGAATTCCCTGTAGTGGGTTAAGCAAGTCATGGTTGTTTATCTATCTGCGAAGTTGTATATGAGTGAATAGTAAAGATGTGTAATTATTGATTAATAAGTTTATTAAAGGCTAAGGTACAGTAATACCCCTCTCTTCTTGCAGAAACCTGATTTGGCGGCACCCCATAGCTGTTTCGGGTGAGACTGCAGCCTGCGCGCAGGTTGTTGCCGAAAGGGCCAACACTGTGGGTCTTTTGTTGGTGCAACATAAAAGGATTAAACCTGGGTCTGCCATATTTCCCAACAATTGTAGGCCTACACCATTCCCTTTCCTTTCAGGGATCAGCCTTGAAGAAGGAAAAAGCACACCTCCCATGGACTGCACTATCTATCGACAACTGATTGGTAGCTTGTTGTACTTAACACATTTTAGGCCTGATATTTGTTATGCCATAAATGCTGTATCAAGATACATGTAGCAGCCTCATGATCTTCATTGGAAGTCAGCTAAGAGGATCCTCCAGTATATTCAGGGAACCAGGACCTATGACATTCACTATGTTGCAGACTCCGAGCTAGAGCTGGTTGGATACACAGATTCCGATGGGACGGGTGATTCTATTGATCGAAAGTATACTTCCAGATATGTATTCATGTTTGGTGGTGGCCCCATTTTCTGGTCAAGCAAAAAGCAGGCTGCCATAGCACTATCTTTAGCAGAGGCCGAGTATCGAGGAGCGGTGAATGCTTGCATCCAAGCAGTTTGGTTGCAAGGCATTCTTTCAGAGTTTGATCTTGGTAGTACTTTGTCCACTATCCTCTTTTGTGACAATCAAAGTGCTATTAAGATATCCATGGATCCAGTTACCAGGCAGAGGACCAAGCATGTAGAGATCCACATGCACTATATCAGGGAGCTAGTGCATGACATGACCATCATTCTGCAATACTGCCCAACTGATGAGCATATTGCAGACATCTACACCAAGAGCTTTTCAGAAAATAAGTTCACTTACCTCCATCAAATTGGCCTAGTTAAACAACTATCCTAAGTATAATTGACATTAATTGACATCAGTGGAGCATTAATTGACATCATCCAGTCACACCCATGCCTACCTTCAGTCAAGGAGGCTAACTTAGCCTTCTTCTACATTCAAGGAGGCTAACTAGAGCACTCTGGGGGTGATCTGAGTGATATTAATGCACCTAATTGCTAACTGGTGGTTACAATCAGTTAAACAAGTCAGTTAAGGCACCTCCTCTCATTAAATATATTATTTAATGATTATTTAATGAACTGGAGTCAACAAGGTCGCCTCCAACTTCTGATGTGCAGTTCAACTTCAGTTAACCTCATCGGGGTTCATTGGAGTCAGTGTAGCGCTACCTCTTGATGGTTGGTGAGCTGTGACATGTGTATGATCTCCTTCAGTTGAGACTCAGTCATTTATTGCACTCCGACTTCAGTTAGGGTTAGTTGAGTCAATTAGGGTTTTGGTCAGTGCTTAACTGAGTGTGAACCATTGCTTACAGTCAGTTAAGCTAGACTCACTCATTCAATTCGAATGACCTCCTAAGGAATTCGAATTGTCTCTTCATTCATGCTTGTAGCATGTCATTGTAATTGTAATCATTCATTCTTTATGTGAATACAGAGCGGCTACTATTCTCGTAGACCGATTACACCATTTCATGAGTTATTTATTGATTATTCTTAGATGAGATTGATGCTTTGCTCCTAGATCAATAGACAAGATTAATAGTGTGCATGGATAAAAGAATCAGAAAACTGTTATCAAATTGAAAAGTTACTTACAAATGATTTCACTAATCTTTTCTTTTTCCAATAATAGTTTCAAGTAACTGATTTTACTTTAGAATATTTTACTGTTATTCTTTCAACTTTTTATCATATTTATTCCCTTATAGGTCTTAATTTTTATACTTTAATATATAAAGACACTTACAGAGAATCTATTATAGCAAGCGTATATCACACAGTCTTTTAAAAGTATGTAGTATAATACAATAATAACTACTATAATTTAATCTATTTATAACTCATAGCAAAGAAAAAATCATCCATTGTTTTAATACCTTTATTACCTAAATCTTAAACAAGTATCCTAGATATAATATAGTAAGTAATGCTCTTTTAAACATCCAACTAATTCTTGTAAAAACACCTAACACAGTAAATTATTGATGATCAATTATTTGACTGCAAATGATTAAGAATTATAATATCTATTATATTATATTACCATTAAGTACTTAAGAAACAAAACTGTAAACATTCAGTATAATAATAATAATACTATTATTAAAATATTACTCTAAGTCATAATACATTACAGAGTTTTAAAGTACTTAGAAAAACCTAGTTGTAACAATCTTTATAACTCAAAATATTGCTATTTTAATATTTATTAAGGTGTGTTTCTAAACCCTAATCTTCTAGTATAAAATTTCATATCTGGGTACAGAATCTCTTTTATATCAAAAGTAAACTACCATCTTGTAACCCTTTGCTATAAAATTATCGAAAATAAAAAAAAATAACCAGTTAAACCTAATTACCAAAATTGTCTTTTAAAATTCAAACCCTAAGTAAACCTTTTACGAAACAGTTGCACATTTAAGATTCACAGCAACATTTGCCAAATGGCTTAACCCAGTCCATAGCCTTAAAAAAAATTGCAGTAAGTATTGTAAAAACTCTTTACAAAAATCTTAAACACATAGTACACCCGGTTTTTATAAAAGGTAAACAAATGATAATCATATCTACTTAACGGCCATTAACTCTGCATATTTAGAAGCAAAATATTTTATAAACAGAGTCCTTTTATTTTTATCCAGGATTTAACCTTACATTTGTCCCATGGCCTATCTCTTAAACCAAAAATTACCTTATTAGTTTTGAAACCTCGGAAGAGTTATAATGGTGGAAAGCTTCCACATTTTTTTTAAAATTAAAGTTTGCAAAATGATTATAACAACCCTGGAATAGTAATATTATACCCTAAATAAAAATTTACAAGAGCCGTAGCTCATTGCTAAAACCATCAAGGTTATAACTAAAAATGGCCTTATGGCCTCCACCTTGTTCGTTCCCAAACAAACACAACAAAGTACTACAAATATTTTAAAACACTACTTTAACAAACTGCAAACACCACCAGTGTTACTGCAATACCACGACGAAGGATAACCCCAGGTTAAAACCGAGGCTTACCTGAGCTATCGTGTCACACCCTTCAGCTCTAGAAAATGATTTCAACTTATAATTGTACATTACAGAGAAATTTAAGCTGCCATTCAAACAATCCACATCATCGATCTGTTAGTATATAACTTAGTATTTTTTTTTAAAGAAATGGAAAAATGCTTGGAGGAATGGATATGAATTACCAGTGAATTTCGATGAGCTTGACGAATTCGGTATTGATGAGGGATCAAAGTAGTAAACCTGCTAAATGCCATGACCGAGCCCAAGAAAATGTTGATGACAATGAACCCAAGTAGAAAATCCTGCTAACACAGCAGCAACAAGAGTGAGCACCGTTTAAAAATATGAGCTTGAAGAACCAAGGTTTGAGTCTGAGTGACTTTTGTTGCACATGCCAAAGAGCCCGAGGCCTGTCATCCCACTCTCCTTTGCCAAAATGCACAACAATGAATCCGAGTTGTTTTAGGGTAAAACTTTAAATGTAAAAGCATGGGGTTTAATGCCAAAACCCTTCCTCAAACGAGCAATCCCCTTGTGGACTCCACTAAAACCTTGAAATCATTTCTTGGCATGTTATAGTTTGAACCTGCAGTATATGGTAAATATAATACTATCACATTGTAAAAGAAATAATAAATATTTCTATGTTATGCATTGTATACGCCTAGGATTAGTTTATATGATAAGCATTATTATATATGTTTAGATTAATTTATATAATATGCATTGGTATATATGCTTATGTTAGTATATATGAGATGCATCGAATGTATATATGTCTAGGTCAGTTTTTATATTATGCATTGAATGCATGCCTATGTTAATATACACGTTATGCATTGTATATGCCTAGGTTAGTTTGTTTAGTTTTGCACTGAGTTTCTAGTGCAAAAATTAATAATAATAACTTTAGGACTTAGGAAATTCTAGGTTAACATGGCAAAGTGCATAGTTATAAAAACATGGAGAATGTTTTTAGGCGCATATTACTGCATTCAATTAAAAACAGGTTGGATGACTTTATGGCATAATTTATCTGATAGAACAAATGATCACCACTACCAAATCTATTGTGCTATCTAGGTAGAGTAAACTTTGTTGTAGACCTATGAACGCTTACACCTTGATAATCGATACATTAAATACAGTTCAAGAATATTTCTAGCTTACTCGTTTGGTCTTCCAAGTTTTAATTCTTACATCGTAACTCGGAAGTAAATTTTTACCCGTGAGTTCCTGTACAAGCATCGAATATGCGTTAGCTTTGAAAAATCTAAGTAAGCCTTGGGCTAACCTCAAGCCCCTTCAGTAAGACAAGAAAACAACTATCAAAATCATACACATGCTGGAAAATAAACAATTATTCTCAATTCAATAAGTTTCTAACTCATTAACTTTCAAGACTGAAAAATCAATACAAATTGAATACTATCAGTAGCAGGTGTATTATAAGTTAGTAAGTAATTCTGAAATCTTTTGGTTACAGTTAGTCAAGAATATTAACTCCTAAGTTTTTGTTGTATGTCATTTCTTTATAAACTATCTAACAACCAGATTAAAAGTTAGTTATTAAATTGGTATTCTGACTACGAGCTAGTACTAAATGTCACGTAGAAAAATTTTAAATTTATGTAAATTTTGGAGTGTTACAAGTTCACATGGTTGCTGCAAAGCATATATTGAGGTACTTGAAGGGTATAGTTGATTATGGGCTCAGATATGACTTAAATCAAAAGGTTAACCTACAGTTTTATGTTGATTCGGATTGGGCTGGAAGTGCCATAGATAGGAAGAGCACTTTAGGGTGTTGCTTCAGTATGGGATCAGTGTTGCTTAAGTGTTGCTTCAGTATCTTCTGTGACAACTAGAGTTGCGTGAAGTTGTCTGAGAACCCAATATTCCATGACAAGTCGAAGCACATTGAGATAAAGTACCACTATATTAAGGATATGGTGCAGAGAGGAGCAGTGAAGCTCCATTATGTTGCACAGGACGAGTAGATAGTCGATGTGTTGGCCAAGCCATTATCAAGAGTGAAGTTTGAATACTTCGGAGAGAAGCTTGGTGTAATTTAGATTGAGGTTCCTTCCAAGGGGAGGTGATGAGTCCAAAATACGTAGATGCACGAGATCCTTTCTCACATGGTGGTAGGTGTGTCCTCCCATGGTGCAAATGTAAGGGTTGTGGGCGTTCCAACATGCTTGAGGTGTGTGCATGTGGGTCGTGCTCCATATGATGATGAGATAATCTAAATATGATGAGATGATAGTAGGAGATTCAGGTTTTTCAGAGGCATATAATCAGTCCCGGGAGATCCTTCACATTTTGTAGATGCATATAATTAGTCTTGGGATGCTCCTTTAGGTTTTACAGAGGCATATAATTAGTTTTGGGAGATCCTTTAGGTTTTTTAGAGGCATATAATCGGTCTTGGGATGATCTGTCAGTTTTTGTAAAGGAATATAATCATTCCTGGGAGATCCTTTAGGTTTTTCAAAGGCATATAATCAGTCCTGGGATGCTCCTTCAGGTTTTGCATAGGCATATAATGAGTCCTAGGAGATCCTTTAGGTTTTGCAGTGGCATATAATCAGTCTTGGGATGCTCCTTCAGGTTTTGCAGAGGCATATAATCTGTCATGGGATGCTTCTTTGGGTTTTGGAGAGGAAATGTAATAATTATTGAGTTATACCTACTTGATGACTTGCTCACTGAAATGAATACCTACATAGAGGTTAGGCATACATACAACATGAAAAAGGGATGGCTTTGTAGAACTTCCTATGAAGAGTAGATTCAAGAGATATCACCATTTGATCGAGATGATGAAGACAACAATAAAAGTGACAATGACGATCCAGCGTTGATGATGATCGAGCATTGAATACTTGTGCCTATATGTATTGATTCCTGTGTCAAGAGACTACCTTCCTATTTAAGAGGGAATGTTAATGTAATTGTAACTTCAGAAGATATTCACTTGTATATTTCATATCGTATTTTATTGTAACTCTAATGAATATGTTTACTCCTCTGTTCAGGAGAGTCAGTATTGTATTAGAGTCATGTAAAGTCATGGAGGTTAAACCTCCATTATATGATGGGGCATTATACCCTAGATTTAAGTTGTATTTGGGTTATTAGACTCTCCTAGAGAAGTCGGCCCTGTCTAGTTTAAGGGAAAATTCAAGTGAAGATAAAGTATAAATAGAGAGAGTGCTTCTCTCGCATAAGTGAGAGAACAGACAACTTCACACAAGTGAGAGAGAGAGAGAAGCTGCTGAAGAATATCTCCATCTTTTGGGTTTTACTTTTTCTATTGGTGCTTAATCAATCTCTGAGGAAGTTGCGGGGTTTTCTCCTTTATGGTTTTCCTGAGGAAAAACTTTGTGTCTTTTGTCTCTTGTGATTATTGTTGTGCATGTTATTCTCTTAGATAAGATCCTAGATCATATTGAATAAATTGTAAAAATCTAACACTTCGTGGCATCGGTCATCTGGTTCTTTTTATTTTATTAATTAATTTATAAATTCAACATAATAAAAATAATAATAATGTGCAAACCATAGTCTATGCACATTGTGCTACTATGTCCAACATAAAAACAACAATAATATGTCTAGGGGATACACCATAGGGTATTACACCAAGTCACTTAGTATCTAGACCACACTCTCCTATGAAGGATCTTTCCTATCTTCCATAATCTCCTCCTCTTCTAATGATATTGATATTGGGAAGGGTTTTCCTCCAAACCCCCTAACCATCAACATCTCATGCAATCATATGCTGGAAAGATCACCAAATTTGATACCACTGTAATATCCCCAATACAATACTATCAAAATTTGTAGTTTTGGTTGTGTGATTCCATCAAACAATTTACAAGTGTATCAAATACATTACATACATTCTCAAGAAGACATTGAGTGTAACATTTGCAAGTAATCAAATACACATAAATTGCGAGAGAGAGACAACATGATTTTTCATTATGGATGGAATAACACAATTCTGTATTTTGGGGATGCTATAGCAACTATAATGCATCCTGAAAACATGACACAAAATGCCAAATAATGGGAATAAAGCCATGGCTCATATGGAAGACTGTGATGTTTCCTTCTTCTTGATCATGATGAGAGGAGGCCCTTTGTAGCCTATTTTCCTCCCATGGGCTATAGTCAATGAATACAGGGAGTCATTATTGATGTCACTTACCTTTAAAAAGGTGTTTTACTTCTAAAAGTGACTAACAACTACTCAAACCTTAGAAAAGTGGATTTTAAGTTTAATGTGGATTAAGGGAACATTCTAGATGGAGCTCCATAGGAAGATTAAGGAGGGACAATGCCTCGCTTGGAAATCATATGTTTTTTATTTGATCTCTATATTGGATGCTCTTGGAGCAATGTTTTTCATTAGATGTTTTGGAAAACACTCTTCCATAGTTGTTTTGTTTCAGTGGTGTGAAATCCACCCAGGGTTTCCATTAAGATACATTTTTCATTTTTCTTCATATTTGGGATTGGATATTTATGTGGATATTTTTCCTATGGAGGGCCAATTTAATATTGACAAAATCATTGGTTGAGGAGGCTGTGAGGGCCATGGAACCTTGGGAATTTGTTGGTGTGGATGAATCCTCTTTGATAGTTCATGGAGGTTGGAGGGGGATGAAAATCCCTCTCATGGATTCATGGACAAGGATAGAAGGGGTCAACCTAATATGTTCCATTAGTGAAGAGGCCAAGGGCCTTAGCAACACTAACAACCTCTTTTGGGAGAGGCCAAAATATTGGTGATAGGCTAAGCGAATTCGTGGAGGGGCCAAGTCCTTTATAAAAGGACTAATAAGAAGGCCATAAGGAATAAGGGATACAAGGATATTTAAAGAATAAAAGGACCATTGAAGGGTCACTACATTCGAATGAAGGCCATGAACTTCAGGAGAGGGGTCAAGAGTTGTGAAGGTAGTCTAATAAAATTGTTAGAGGGTGTGATCTCCTTGGAGCATGGAATTATCACATTGGAGGAGGTTTTGTGGTTGGGGGAACTCTTTAGGTGGGTACAACATCCCTTATATGAGCCATGGTTTTATTCCCAATATTTGGTATTTTGTGTGGTTTTTAGGTTGCATTGTAGCTACTGTAGCAACCATTAGAGAAATGTGTTGTTCCATCCATAGTAAAAAATTCATGTTGTCTCTCTCTCAATTTATGTCTATTTGATTACTTGCAAATGTTTGGTAAAATGTATTCTTGGGAATGTATGTAAAGTCTTTGTGAAAAGTACTAAGTGAATACACTTGCAAACAGTTTCACAAAATCAAACAACCAAAAATAAAAAATTTCATATTCTTATATTGGGGATATTACAATAGACTCCATGTACTTTTCTAGGTTCTCCTCTCCAACCATGTACTCTTCACTGATTTAGAACAAAATTCTTACTAGACCATCGAGATCTCCTTTTTACTATGAGGCTTATATAATTGTTTCTTAATATGTTCAAAGTCCTTCAATGAAATCCTCTTAGTCCAATAAAATTTTTCTAGTAAGAAATGATCGCTCGCTCCTTTTCATCAATTTTGTTATGTGTGCCAAAACAAATTTCTTTTAGAAACAACTCCATTCACCACTAAAAAACAAGGAATATATCCAATATGTTTTAGCCATACCAATAGCATGTAGATGATTGATATAAAGAATTAGTGTTATAGATACATTAGGGTAACTCATAGATTATGGTTCCTCCCAACTAACAAAGGATACCACTAACCAATACTCAGACCAACTATTGACACAAAAAGTTCTAACGACAATGGATTTGGATAGATAAATATAAATGTTGAGAATACTTACATGAATAGACAAGTATATCATAATACTACATAGATAATATCAATAATAAGAAGAATATTGTTTTCCATACGCAACTATGGAAAATTTGAGGCATGTAGAGGTAATAGAATGGAGCAAGTGATAATGGATTTATTAAAAACTAGAGCTTTGATACCACTCTTGGAAAGTTATGAATAGAGATAAAGTGAGATTTCTCTTTTCATTAAGACAACACAGATATTAATACATTCAAATGTGACCTTGGTTTCATATTCCAAGAGTTATGTTGGACCCTTAATGACTCTTCCTATCCAGCTATGACTCTTCACATAAATAGTAATAATAACAGAATAAAATTTTACCAAAATACAAAGGATTAGGTTTTCAACATACATAAATCCTACCCCATACCAAATCAACATCAGGAGGGAATTTTAATGTATTTCATTACAAAAATTCTCATTTCAGAAGGGAAAAGATGCAATATTTTTCATTGTTGATCAAATTTACAAACATACCCATTTCTCAGTTGTTCGCCATCTACCAAAATTATCCAAACTACAAAGGTTTTCCTTTAATATCTATCATAGACTTCATGGATATTTGAAGGTGATTGTCTTTGCCAAGGATCCTAAATTCACTATTCACATTTAGAAATCATTTTCAAAGCTTCAAGAGACAAAACTGGATATGCTTTCAACTTATCATCCACAAGAAGATAGCCAAACTGAGGTTGGGAACAAGTGCCTTGAATACTACCTTCATTTCTCTATTATTGATAAACAACCCCAATGGATTAAATGGTTACCCTTAGATAACTGGTGGTATAACACTTCAGACCATATAACATCTAATAGTAGTGAGAGTAGTGAGTTGCTCTACAATCGAGTATGGGGAAGATGTTGTAATGTTATATAATGTTGGCCCTAAGTAAATTTTGGAATATTTTGGGTACGAGTTTTAAGGAAGCAGTCAAAGTGTGAATGAAGATGCGACAAAGTGGGTAGGTAAAGTGGTCAAATCCAAAGAATTAGCTAAGAATTAAGGAAAGGAAGTTGTTTTCATGAAGTCCAACCAAAAGGTTGGTCAAGAAGTTAGGTATTTTGTCCACTTACATTTATGGGATTGGGTAGTGGGCTCTAGGAAAATTGGCAAACCGAGCCTATAAATATGTAAAGGGTTGTAAATTTTGGGGTTATACAGTTTTGGGGAAAATTATGAACTTTATGTATTATGTCGAAGTGAAGTGAATGTATTGTTTTTTCAAAGTATAAGATGAAGTAAAGTCACAAACAAGGATGAAGGTCAGTCTGCAGGTTGTGTGCACATAACTTTTGTAATGAGGCACTAAGGAGACGTCTGCAAGTTGTGTGTGTATACTTAAGCATTCAATGTGTGACTATTTAATAATAACAAACCCTTTTGTGTTTTTAATCATCTTGGGTTTCCATGTTAAATCTCTAGTGTTGATTGCTTTTGATGTGTGTGTTAATTTGTTAATTGCTTATAATGCATCAATGGGTAAATATATGTGATGCATAGATCAATTAATAACTTAAAGGATAATTATGTTACCATAGTATGATTAAATGTCATGGTTGAATTTAGTAATATTTTTCGTAGTTGCTGATTTGTTGAAGTTCCTTCTGTCGGAGTTATTATGGTGCAATATGTCAATGTTCCCCTTCTTTGTTGCAAAAAAATGGTTCATGCAATCCCCATAGGTATTTTGGGTGAGACTTCATCTGCTTTGTAGGTGTTTCCAAAAGGGCTAAAATCCTTTCAGGTTGGTATCTAGGATTTTGTTGGTATAATGTCGTTTGAACCTAGGTTTTGTTAAGATTGTGCCAACGTGTAACATTACCAATAATAATAAATAATTAAGAAAAGTAAACCTCAAGAAATTGGTTCTCTCTCAGTGCTTGATAGATATGGGTTTAATATGGTATATGTTGGTATAACCCCATTTGAAGCACTTTATGAATATCCTTGACCAAGCCTTGAAAATGATGTTCCTTCCAACTCTAAGGTTCATGCAATTGCAAGTTATATCCAAAAGGCCCATATTACCTTACAACTTCTTTGAGGAAATCTTATGCTCATACAAAACAAATGAAGCAACAAGTTGATAAGAATGATTATGAATAATAGTTTGCAATTTGTGACTAGGTTTACCTTCTCCTCCAACATTACAAACAAGTGCACAAGAAGAAAAATGTAGCTGAAAGTTCTGACCAAAGTGAATCTATAGATCCTACAAAAGTCTCACCAAATAGGGAAGATCACATATTCCTTAGAGTTATCCACATCTTCACTCATTCACAATGTCTTCCATGTAGATGCTATCTTAAAAAATGATTAGAAACGTGTTAGAAACACTATGTAATTCCAATTCAAACACCTTTCCATAATTAGATGAAGAAGACAAGCTCATTTTTTAGCCATAATGAGTTGTAGAATTTTAGTGTCAAAAGCTACATGAGAAGACCATCCCTTAGTATCGAATCAAATGGAAGATTCTTCCTTTCTCTAATGCCACATGGAAACACTGGATTTCATTCATTAATATCCAAGATTACCAAATATTTGAGGTCAAAGCTTCTTCTAATTCTAGGGGGCATGTAATGTAGCTATGTACACTATTACTCTTATTCTCTTTATCCATCATTATCTCTATCAACCAATCTTTAACCATGATATAAAATAGTCGCACTAAATGCCCCACTTCCATTATGTTATCTTTCTTTTTCTTTTTTTCACATGAGAATAAGTGACAGAAAAACCCACCAATACTTCCTCATATTTCATGGATGGTAAGGATGGTAAATGGTAGCCTTTAGACATAAGCCTTAACCCCTAATAAATCAAGGATGGAACTCATGCTCATGACTCCACTCTAATAGAGTGTTAACACATCTTACCAATTGAAGTATCCTTCAAATTATTATTTTTCTTTATTTATTTCCACTCTTTAAACAAAACACATGTATATATATACTTCATAGTAAAATTTTAATAAAAAAAATTAAATACATTTTACCTAAATACATTTTACCTATTTTAAGTTGAGAAAAACATATATATATATTAAAGAAGTTTGAATATCATAGTCATGTGGATCCCATTATGGAGACATCGTTTCCTTCTCAAACGTGAGTGGGAGGAGAGTCGGCAAAATATGTAGCTGTACTACATATTTATATACCGTTATTGTACGATTTGGTTATGGAAATTGAAGCTGGTAACTAAAGACAAAATAATATTGGATACATATTGCATTGTTTTTTGTTATTATTGGTTTTAGTGCTATTGAGATTTGTGGCAACTTGGCAAGTGGGAATCAGTTGAATTAATATAAATTTAAATTTGGGTAAGTGGGTAACCTCCAGATTCATTTGGGCAATATTAATGGGTGTGCAGAGAGAAGCAGGCAATTCATTGGTCTGAAATTCTGGGATTCCTGCTGTTTTAGCAATGGGGAAAGAGTTTGTAACATTGTTTGAAGATTCAGCAAAATTCTGGAGTTGATATCACTCTGCACTGGGATGAGAAAAACAGGTTAGATCCTCAGTTGAATTCTCCCCAGAAGCTAAATGAGACGTTCCTAATTGGTTCTCCACTTGAATTTGCAAAACCCATCTAGCAGATTCAAATGGAGTATTCAGAGAGCTATACTTGTGTCACATCCCATGCCCATGGCACAAAACACATATATACCCATTGGAGCATGCAGAGTGAAATTGTGCAATATCCTGTTTATGTTCCAAAACAATATGAACAACAAATACGGGATGTTGC
Organism: Pseudotsuga menziesii; assembly: GCA_001517045.1. Lineage (NCBI taxonomy): Eukaryota > Viridiplantae > Streptophyta > Pinopsida > Pinales > Pinaceae > Pseudotsuga > Pseudotsuga menziesii. The sequence goes on along the minus strand of LPNX010371100.1, from coordinate 477,347 downwards.
ATTGCCACCTCAGAGCCATGCAAATGTTGCAGTGTTTCCTGTTGCCCATTTTCTCAGTGCTTGCTACCTCTGCAAACGAAAGTTGAGCCATGGGAAGGACATCTACATGTACAGGTCTGTTATAATCATTATACCATGAGTTTTCTGTTGGGGATTGCTTTAAATCTTGGAGAATAGTACTGAAATTTTATTACAGTTTTAGGCCAATGGTTCTTTTCAATTTTGCACCGATGAATCCAAAAATATTATTCGAATCATCTAAAATCTTGATAACGAAAGAGCTCGGCTACTTATTCTGTTTTCAAAAGCTCCTTGAGGTTTTATGTTCTGTAAAACTCAGGTTTGAAAATTTTCTCATTCTCTCCTCGTTGTTTATTGCAGAGGTGACAAAGCATTCTGCAGCATGGATTGCCGTTACCAACAGATTATGATGGATGATGTAAGGGTTTTACCATCAGATTTTGATGGATGAGCAAATGGAAATTGTTCATTATCCTTATTGAGAGCAAGGAATGGGGTTTCAATGTATGTACTGTTTTCATCTCAGGAGATTTAGGACACTACACAGCCACAGCTGATATAAAAATATAAGTGTTTTTTGTGCATATTGCCACAAGTTTTTATGTTCAAACCCCTGTAAATTTTCACAGGCTATGTACAGTACTGATGGAGCCCAAAAGCTTTCTATTGTACATGCATTCCATTGTAGTTGGAGCTTATAGCAGAGAAATCTAGATGTTCTAAAAGATGCTCTTATATGGTTTTACGTCTGAGGAATATAGCCATGATGTTTGAAAGCAGATTAGTGAGGGATATTACAAATTTCTGATGTGTTTTTCACAGATTATGATCAGATGTTAGCACTAAACGCTACTATCTTTAAACTCAATCACCCATTTTCAATAATGAGTTGTTACCCACTGTGACATAATTGTTTAAAAAAAAAACACTAAAATTGTAACATAATTGTTCTTAACAAAAACCAAAAATAAAAAAAAATAAAAAAAATAAAAAACCTAAAACGGTTATGTAATTATTCCTAACAAAAAAACCCTAAAACCTATATATGGGTTTCACGTTTCGACTGTTTTTCTTACAATACAAAATTATTTATGAAAAACCTAAGAACTATAACCGGGCTTCACAACATTTTATTTATTTATTTATGATCCTCTAGTGCAGTTTTCCTATGAATCTGGCGAAGAAATATAATCTATAAATTTGTAATTAGCCAGGTCCAATTAGTTTTCGCCACCATACAGTTTCCTTATTCTGTCACTGAATACAAGAAAGCTTTTCGAAACTGATTTTGCAAGTCTCTCTTTAACTGTCGACAGTTTTTAAATTCTAGAATCGAACTATGTTCTGTATCATAAAATAGAGGTAGAAGGTGCATTACTTTTATCTACGTTAGTTTTTCACTCAAATCTTTTATACTGACAATAAATTGGTTTGGTAAATGAACACACAGTGATTGAGTTTAATGGTCAACAATTCGCCGATATCACTGAAATGAAACGATCTTGTTCTTGGTTAACCCTAAAGATTCTTGATCTAAACTTTAAACCAGATCATATAATATATTCAGCACACTGTTATTATGAACATCATAATACATAGTGAAACATATAATCTACTTGGATGAGTAGAATGGATGACTTGAACGTAATAACAACCACAACCAAAGCTGGTGTTTATCGCTAGAGGTTTTGGTTATAGGTTTAACGGAGTTGATAGGAAGAATATTTGATAAACATTTATGTATCGTTGTGAAATTTGGAGTCATGTATGATTAGATATAAAAAGTTTGATTGAAATTTCATTGATGACATCTTATGTACCTAACTAATAGGAGCCTATGATGGATCTATCTACTTATGACAAATGATGTCTATAAGATAGAAATTATTGGGAGGGTGATACTATAATGACATGGGAACCCTATGGATAATAAGCCATTGTGGCACCTATGCGGATAGGGAGGATGATACTATGATGACACGGGAACCTTATGGGTAATAAGCCATTGTGGCAAACTGTGTGGAGCAAAGGGATATGACATGTAAAGGGATGTAATATCTTAGTTTTAAATCATGAATATTAATTTAAAATAAATCACATTTATTATTTGTATAATGTGGTTTAAGTGATGGGATTCAATTAACTTGGTATAAGATATAATTATCCCATGTAAAATGCATTGTGAATATTTTTAGTGATGAGTCTACATGGTAATTTAGGTTTACAATGTGGTGGATATGTTTTTAGGTTTACAATGTGGTGGATATGTTTTCTATGATATGTGTATGGTTTTGTAAAAGCATATATAATGAGGAATATACATAAAAATATAATATGCATTAACATGGTTTTTTTGAGAGAGTAGCAAGGAGATTATGATACCACAAGAGGGAAATATGAAAGGTGGTTGTTGGATGGCTTGACTTTGTCACTGTAAGTGTGGTCTAAGTAAAGTGTCATATTTGTTATATGCTTCGGGATGAGGGTTCTCATACAAAATAAATTCTTCATTGAATTTTCCATAAAAGTTATACCATCAATAAATTGAGAAGCCATTCATGGCCATGGAGAGGAGACCATGGGAATGTTTTACCCTGGTTTTCATGGATGTTATGACTATTATGGGGAGGGTTTGCAATGTGTTTATTGCTAGTAAGAGCTCATAGAATTTGGGGAAGATTGTTGTTGGAAATGTGGAAGAAAACAATATGGTTGGACAAAAATACCATGTTTATAATATCCATTGTAGTTGAGACAATAGCTTCAAATATGCAAGATCCTACTATTGTTTCTCATTGACTATTAGAGGCTAAGTGTATTGGTCTCTTTCTACACACATTGGTCTCTTTCTACGAAAAGGTGGAAAACATATTGGGCTCTTTTTCACACAAATTGAAGAGCGCTAGAAGGGAAGATCACTTTGAGGGACTATGGAGTAGAGAAACACTAGGTCTTCCTTGTGTTGCATGGGGCAATGCAAGAGAGTTTCATGACTCGTCTGATGGTTGGATGAGAGTGTGGAAAGAATTGTAGAAAAAATGGTTTGTGATGAGAGTAATAGGTTGGATTGAGAGATGAGGTACATATAGGATATTTATACACCTTTACGGTATCATGCTCCAGCTTTGGGGTGGAATCATTCATTGATTCCTACAACTTTGTGAAAAAATTATTGTCAACAATTATTTTAGTGGACATGGCTTTATTTGCATATAAGTATTTATGGTTGTCTTCTTTATGGAATGCCCTTTTGTTTTTAATAATGCATTCACTTGAATGGGCAATAGAAAAACTCTAAATAGGCAATGTTCTTTTCATTGTTGTTTTCTATTTTCACAAAAAAATTGTAATTATTGAACTCTTATAAATTTAATTTAATTTCACAAATAATTTATAGGGAAATGAAAACTTGTAAGTAGTGACATGGCTAAGAAAGGCATCTAAATGATTGATTTTTCTATAATACCCATCATATCATCACATCAAAAGGAATAGGTTAGGTACTTTCCAAAAACAAAACTCAAATATCTTCACATCTATTACGTTAGGTCAAAGATCTCACTCAAACATAATTAACTTAAGATGCCACTACATTAATAATGGAAATTTATATGTATCAGTCAATCAAATAAAATGCGGCATAAAACATGTAACTAAACTAACAAAAGGGAGTTGGGTACTTTTCCACAAACAAAACTCAAATATCTACACAAAACTCAAATATTTACACATCTATTACTTTAGGTAAAAACTCAAATACCTACAGAGGTCAAAGATCTCACTCAAACTTGAGGTCAAAGATTTCACTCAAACTTATTTAACATAAGATACCATTACATTAATAATGCAAATTGCTATGTACGAGTCAATTAACCTAACTATATGCAATAATAAAATGCCACATAAAACATGTAACTAAACTAACAAAAAGTGATGAAAGAATGTAAAAGATCATTGCATTTTAATTTATTTATATTTATATTATTAAATTAACATTGAAAATTTTAAATGCATTTTGATAATGGTTAGTTTATTGTATTAAATTCAAAATGTTTTTTCATCATAAAATTATGGATATATACTTTTGTTTAGTATTGGCATCTTTTGAATAGATTTAATGTTGGAAATAACTTCTTTTATTATGTTTTTATGGAGACATGTAGTGATTCTGATGATGATGATTAACCTCCAATGAGACCAACTTTGGTCTATCACACCTTAAGAAGTATAATACGTGTTTTACTTTAAAATCTTGTTTGTGTGCTAAAAAAGCTTTCCAAACTCACTATACTTTTGGCAATTTAGGAGATTATAAAGGTTTGTATTGTAGGAAACACTATGAAACCATTAGAGGAAATTTCAACTCAAAATGGTCCTCCTAAGGAAAATTAATAAAATAATAGTTAAAATAATAAAATAATATTTATTAATTTTGGAGGAAGAAAAGAAAAAACTACTTTTTTGTTCGTATTTTCAACATATCTCCCTGTTTTTTTACTCAAATTTAAATCGATAGAGCTCATTGGATGTGGAATTAAATTACGCATCCAATGAGTACCCACTCAGCATACTTTTGACGTGCCCCGCTACCCCAAAAACAAGAAATACCTGATAAACCTTGACATAATTAGCGTTTCGGGAGAGCGATAAACCACACAGATGATTTGCCTTTGAGAATTTGGAGGTCGATTTGGAGGTGGCTGTGGAGGTGGCTTGGGTCCAATGGTAGGTAACTACTCATATCAATAACAAATTGTTTTCAATTCTTTATTTTTATTGTTACTTTCATAGTTTTTATATTTGTTTAAAACAAATTTAATAAAAAAAAATGAATTAAATCAAAGAATGATAAATTAAAACAATTTTTATTTTGTTGTTTAAATCTTAATAGATAACAGAAATGAGCAAAATACTGTGGAAAACAAACCCACTAATAACCAGAACCTAACCCAAACATGAACCCAAACCCAAACCCGGCGGGGGAAGAAGATCGAAACTCACAGATTCTGGCGCGTTTGGCTGCATTGAGGCACCTTAGCTCATCTATTAGAGGGGAGGATCATTTGAGACAATCTTTAGCCGAGGCATTGGACACAATAACAAACAAAATTGCCAATTCCCAAGGAGCTCTATACAACATTAGCTCGTACAGAGAGTCCAGGAGGCAATACTACTCCGATGGTTTGAGTTATAAAGACATAAAAGACCTTGAAGATTACAAAAGACCAATTATTTTCATTATTATGGGACCCTAGCACCGGATTGGTTCCACCCACCAGTCGAGCACACATTTCCATAGACTGGTGCGTGGAACCAAATATAAAGGTCAATTGGATGGATCGTTGGTATATGGTCTTCGATGAAGACCCTCATGGGAATAGGTACATCCCATTTTATTTCCTTAGGAAGTTGTATGCAGAATTCATCCTAGGGAAACATGTTAACTATTTCGATATCTTAGGCTTCTAGGGTGTCGGTCATGGGATGCCCCAAGATAGGGAAGGGGTCAGGATGGATCCTAACCATGTGCCACGCCCTTCATGCACACCAAAACCCCCTCGATTATATCCTCCTGCAAATCCTGTGATTGAGGATACACAGGAGGCCTTATTTGACTTGGCAGATACATTGCTTCAACATGGGACTGATGTCCAAGGAAATGTAGGCCAAGGGGTTGGCACTTCTAAGGCTGGCCCATCGCATAGTAAGGATCCATCTACAGTCGCACAAGAGACGCAGAGCATTCAGAGCATCGTGTTACTCCACACCCTTGCGCATTGTGTGGAGGCATATGCTATGGCCCTACTTCAGACTTTCGGAACGATGGATTACTTCGATTTGTAAGTAAAACTCATTATTTTTATATTATATTTAGTTTCATATCACAATTTTCAATTGTTTCGCAATTTATTTATATTTAATTATCTAACAAATTATGTGAACAAATATACAGTTGGTGTCCCATGGAACCCCATAGTCGCATAGTCCACCAATTAATGTTGAGAACATTGATGCTGCTGTCAATATTGCATATGGATTTGGTTATTCACCATTAGCGGTAAGAACTATACTTGTTAATTTGTCAACATTATTTACATATTTATAGTAGAGATTGTAACATTCAATACATCCTAATTGTGATACAATATCTTTTATGCAGGGTGATCAGGATGAGTACATTGAATCCCAGCCTAGTCCCTCTCATGTAGAGGTAGATTCCCAGACGCAGGTATTATTTAAAATATGCTTTTAATTATGTTTCTCTTTCTTTTGAAAAATCATTTTTCGTCCATCATGTATATGTCTCGTTTTCTTTGTAGTATCTGACATTGACATACGTTATGTTATGCAAGCATCCATTGAGCCATTGGTGCTTGAAGAGGACCAAAGCGAGGTTGTTGCTGAACCACCTCTTTCCCCCTGCTAGGTACATGTATGTTTCACTTTCTTTGAAAACATCATTTTTCATCTAGGCAGTATATATGTCTATGATTCTTTTTATTATCTGAATTTGACATATGTTATTTTATGTAGGATTCTAGTGAGCAACCGGTGCTTGAAGAGCACCAGATCGATGACCCACCTATGGCAAGCTAGCAGGTACGTTTATGTATCGCTTTCTTTTAATTGTAATTTTAATTATTCAACATGTACTTTTTTAATTTTTTGAAATTGTCTAATTGCATCTTTATCCTTTTGTATGTAGGAACGTGAGTGTGATGAATACTTCCGAAAAGCGAGCTTCTTCTCTAGTACAAGTAGAAGTCCTTTTCTCTCGTTGCTATTTAATCGAGATAATGGTGCTTGAAGAGCACCAAAGCGAGGTTGTTGTCGACCCACCTCTTCCCCCCTGCCAGGTACATGTATGTTTCACTTTCTTTGGAAACATAATTTTTCATCCATGTAGTATATATGTCTCTGATTCTTTTTATTATCTGAAATTTACATATATGTTACTTTATGCAAGCTTCTAGTGAGGCACCGGTGGTTGAAGAGCACCAAATCGGTGACCCACCTCTAACAAGCCAGCAAGTACATTTATGTACCACTTTCTTTGTATGTGTGTGTATCACTTTCTCTGATTTGGTGCTTGAAGAGACCCAAATCAATGACCTACCTCTTCCCCCCTAATGTACATGTATATTGTTGACATTGGCATATATATTTTTTTATGCAGCTTGATAGTGAGCAAGTGGTTCTTGAAGAGCACCCAATCGGGGTCGCTGCTAGCGAGGCACCACGACCCACCATTACTTACTCATGTACAGTAAGTAAAAATGTTATATTGGTTTGGAATTTGAACAAATGTACATAGAGTTATTATAGATTGGTAAACTAACTTACAAAATTTGGTTTTTCTGCAGTCACCACTGATGCGACCTATCCCTCTTCTTCAGTAATGGGAGAGCGATAAACTGCATAGATGATTTGCGTTTGAGCATTTGGAGGTTGATTTCGAGGTGGCTGTGGAGGTGGCTTGGCTCCAATGGTAGGTAACTACTCATATCAATAACAAATTGTTTTCAATTCTTTAGTTTTACTGTTACTTTCATAGTTTTTATATTTGTTTAAAACAAAGTTAATAAAAAAAAATTGAATTAAATCAAAGAATGATAAATTAAAACAATTTGTATTTTGTTGTTTAAATCTGAACAGATAATAGAAATGAGCAAGATACTATGGAAAACAAACCCACTAATAACCACAACCTAACCCAAACATGAACCCAAACCGAAACCCAGAGGGGGAAGAAGACCAAAACTCACAGATTCTGGCGCATTTGGCTGCATTGAGTCACTTTAGCTCATCTATTAGAGGGGGTATCATTTGAGACAATATTTAGTCGAGGCATTAGACACAATAACAAACACAATTTCCAATGGCCAAGGAGCTCTGTACAACATTAGCTCATACAGAGAATCCAGGAGGCAATACTACTCTGATGGTTTGAGTTATAAAGACATCAAAGACCTTGAAGATTACAAAAGACCAATTATTTTCATTATTATGGGACCCTATCACCGGATTGGTTCCACCCACCAGTCAAGCACACATTTCCATAGACTGGTGTGTGGAACCAAATATAAAGGTCAATTGGATGGATCGTTGGTATATGGTCTTCGATGAAGACCGTCATGGGAATAGAGACATCCCATTTTATTTCCTTAGGAAGTTGTATGCAGAATTCGTCCTAGGGAAACATGTTAACTATTTTGATATCTTAGGCTTCCAGGGCATTGGTCATGGGATGCCCCAAGATAGGGAAGGGGGCAGGATGAATCCTAACCATGTGCCACGCCCTCCACACACACAAAAACCCGCTCAGTTATATCCTGCTGCAAGTCCTGTGATTGAGGATACACAGGAGGCCTTAATTGACTTAGCAGATACATTACTTCAGCATGGGACTGATGTCCAAGGAAATGTAGGCCAAGGGGTTAGCACTTCTAAGGCTGGCCCATCATACAGTAAGGATCCATCTATAGATCGCAAAGGAGACACAGAGTCTTCAGAGCGTCGTGTTACTCCACACCCTTGCACATCGTGTGGAGGCATATACTATGGCCCTGCTTCAGACTTCCAAGATGATGGATTACTTCGATTTCTAAGTAAAACTCATTATTTTCATATTATATTTAGTTGCATATCACAATTTTCAATTGTTTCACAATTTATTTATATTTAATTATCTAACAAATTATATGAAAAAATATACAATTGGTGTCCCATGGAACCCCAGAGTCGCATACTCCACCGATTAATGTTGAGAACATTGATGCTGCTGTCATTATTGCATATGGGTTTGGTTATTCACAATTAGCACTAAGAACTATACTTGTTAATTTGTCAACATTATTTACATATTTATAGTAGAGATTGTAACATTCAATACATCCTAATTTTGATACAATATCTTTTATGCAGGGTGACTAGGATGAGTACATTGAATCCTAGCCTAGTCCCTCTCATGAAGAGGTAGATTCCCAGACGTAGGTATTATTTTAAATATGCTTTTAATTATGCTTTTAATTATGTTTCGCTTTCTTTTGAAAAATCATTTTTCGTCCATCATGTATATGTCTCGTTTTCTTTGTATTATCTTACATTGACATATGTTACGTTATGCAGGCATCCATTGAGCCATTGGTGCTTGAAGAGGACCAAAGTGAGGTTGTGTCCGAACCACCTCTTCCCCCCCGCTAGGTACATGTATGTTTCGCTTTCTTTGAAAACATCATTTTCCGTCCAGGAAGTATATATGTCTATGATTATTTTTATTATCTGAATTTGACATATGTTATTTTATGCAGGCTTCTAGTAAGGCACCGGTGCTTGAAGAGCACTAGATCAATAACCCACCTATGATGAGCCAGCAGGTACGTTTATGTATTGCTTTCTTTTAATTGTAATTTTAATGATTCAACATGTACTTTTTTAATCTTTTGAAATTGTCCAATTGCATCTTTATCCTTTTGTACGTAGGAACGTGAGTTTGATGAATACTTCCAAAAAGCGAGCTTCTTCGCTAGTACAAGTAGAAGTCCTTTTTCTCTCGTTGCTAGTTAATCAAGACAATGGTGCTTGAAGAGCACCAAATCGAGGTTGTTTTCGAAGAATCTTTTCCCCCCCACCAGGTACATGTATGTTTCGCTTTCTTTGGAAACATAATTTTCCGTCCATGTATTATATATGTCTCTGATTATTTTTATTATCTGAAATTGACATATATGTTACTTTATGCAAGATTCTAGTGAGGCATTGGTGCTTGAAGAGCACCAAATCGGTGACCCACCTCTAACGAGCCAGCAGGTACGTTTATGTACCAATTTCTTTGTACGTTTGTGTATCACTTTCTTTGATTTGGTGCTTGAAGAGACCCAAATCGGTGACCCACCTCTTCCCCCCCAATGTACATGTATATTTATTGACATTGGCATATATATTTTTTTATGCTGCTTGATAGTGAGCAAGTGGTGCTTGAAGAGCACCCAATCAGGGTCGTTGCTAGTGAGGCACCACGACCCACCATTACTTACTCATGTACAGTAAGTAAAAATGTTATATTGGTTTGGAATTTGAACAAATGTACATAGAATTTTTATAGGTTGGTAAACTAACTTACAAAATTTTGTTTTTCTGTAGTCACCACTAATGCAACCTATCCCTCTTGTTCAACAATGGTAGAGCGATAAACCACACAGATGATTTGCGTTTGAGCATTTGGAGGTCAATTTGGAGCTGGATGTGGAGGTGGCTTGGATCCAATGGTAGGTAACTACTCATCTCAATAACAAATTGTTTTCAATTCTTTATTTTTACTGTTACTTTCATAGTTTTTATATTTGTTTAAAACAAATTTAATAAAAAAATTGAATTAAATCAAAGAATGATAAACTAAAAGAATTTGTATTTTGTTGTTTAAATATTAACAGATAACATAAATGAGTAAGATACTGTGGAAAACGAACCCACTAATAACCAGAACCTAACCCAAACATGAACCCAAACCCAAACCTAGAGAGGAAGAAGACCGAAACTCACAGATTCTGGCATGTTTGGCTGCATTGAGGCACCTTAGCTCATCTATTAGAGGAGGGGATCATTTGAGACAATTTTTAGCCAAGGCATTAGACACAATAACAAACACAATTGCCAATGCCCAAGGAGCTTTGTACAACATTAGCTCGTACAACGAGTCCAGGAGGCAATACTACTCCAATGGTTTGAGTTATAAAGACATCAAAGACCTTAAAGATTACAAAAGATCAATTATTTTCATTATTATGGGACCCTAGAATCAGATTGGTTCCACCCACCAGTCGAGCACACATTTCCATAGACTGGTGCATGGAACCAAATATAAAGGTCAATTGGATGGATCGTTGGTATATGGTCTTAGATGAAGACCCTCATGGGAATAGGGACATCCCATTTTATTTCCTTAGGAAGGTGTATGGAGAATTCATCCTAGGGAAACATGTTAACTATTTCGATATCTTAGTCTTCTAGGGTGTTGGTCATGGGATGCCCCAAGATAGGGAAGGGGGTAGGATGGATCCTAGACATGTGTCATGCCCTCCATGCACACCAAAACCCCCTCGGTTATATCCTCCTGGAAGTCCTGTGATTGAGGATACACAGGAGGCCTTATTTGACTTGGCAGATACATTGCTTTAGCATGGGACTGATGTCCAAGGAAATGTAGGCCAAGGGGTTGGCACTTCTAAGGCCGGCCCATCGCACAGTAAGGATCCATCTACAGATCGCACAAGAGACACAGAGCGTTCAGAGCGTCGTGTTACTCCACACCCTTGCACATTGTGTGGAGGCATATGCTATGGCCCTGCTTCAGACTTCTGGGACGATGGATTACTTCAATTTGTCAGTAAAACTCATTATTTTCATATTATATTTAGTTTCATATCACAATTTTAAATTGTTTCACAATTTATTTATATTTAATTATCTAAAAAATTATGTGAACAAATATACAGTTGGTGTCCCATGGAACCCCAGAGTCGCATAGTCCGCCAATTAATGTTGATAACATTGATGCTGCTGCCAATATTGCATATGGGTTTGGTTATTCACCATTAGCGGTAAGAACTATACTTGTTAATTTGTCAACATTATTTACATATTTATAGTAGAGATTGTAACATTCAATACATCTTAATTTTGATACAATATCTTTTATGCAAGGTGATCAGGATGAGTACATTGAATCCAAGCCTAGTCCCTCTCATGTAGAGGTAGATTCCCAGACGTAGGTATTATTTTAAATATGCTTTTAATTATGTTTTGCTTTCTTTTGAAAAATAATTTTTGGTCCATCATGTATATGTTTCGTTTTCTTTGTATTATTTGACATTGACATATGTTACGTTATGCAGGCATCCATTGAGCCATTGGTGCTTGAAGAGGACCAAAGCGATTTTTTTGCCAAACCACCTCTTCCCCCCCACTAGGTACATGTATGTTTCGCTTTCTTTGAAAACATAATTTTATGTCCAAGCAGTATATATGTCTATGATTCTTTTTATTATATGAATTTGACATATGTTATTTTATGCAGGCTTCTAGTGAGGCACCAGTGCTTGAAGAGCACCAAATCAATGACCCACCTATGACAAGCCAGCAGGTACATTTATGTATTGCTTTCTTTTAATTGTAATTTTAATGATTCAACATGTACTTTTTTAATTTTTGGAAATTGTCTAATTGCATCTTTATCCTTTTGTACGTAGGAACGTGAGTTTGATGAATATTTCCAAAAAGCGAGCTTCTTCGCTAGTACAAGTAGAAGTTCTTTTCTCTCTTTGCTAGTTAATCGAGACAATGGTGCTTGAAGAGCACCAAAGCGAGACTGTTGTCGAACCATCTCTTCCCCCCCGCCAGGTACATGTATCTTTCACTTTCTTTGGAAACATCATTTTTCATCCATGTAGTATATATGTCTCTGATTCTTTTTATTATCTGAAATTGACATATATGTTACTTTATGCAGGCTTCTAGTGAGGCACCGGTGCTTGAAGAGCACCAAATCGGTGACCCACCTCTGACAAGCCAAAAGGTACATTTATGTACCGCTTTCTTTGTACGTTTGGGTATCGCTTTCTCTGATTTGGTGCTTGAAGAGACCCAAATCGGTGACCCACCTCTTCCCCCCCAATGTACATGTATATTTGTTGACATTGGCATATATATTTTTTATGCAGCTTGATAGTGAGCAAGTGGTGCTTGAAGAGCACCCAATCGGGGTCACTGCTAGTGAGGCACCATGACCCACCATTACTTACTCACATACCGTAAGTAAAAATGTTATATTGGTTTGGAATTTGAACAAATGTACATAGAATTTTTATAGGTTGGTAAGCCAACTTACAAAATTTGGTTTTTCTGCAGTCACCACCGATGCGACCTATCCCTCTTATACAGCAATGGGAGAGCGATAAACTACACAGATGATTTGCGTTTGACCATTTGGAGGTCGATTTGGAGGTGGCTGTGGAGGTGGCTTGGCTCCAATGGTAGGTAACTACTCATATTAATAACAAATTGTTTTCAATTATTTATTTTTATTGTTACTTTCATAGTTTTTATATTTGTTTAAAACAAATTTAATAATAAAAATTGAATTAAATCAAAGAATGATAAATTAAAACAATTTGTATTTTGTTATTTAAATCTTAACAGATAACAGAAATGAGCAAGATACTGTGGAAAACGAACCCACTAATAACTGGAACCTAACCCAAACATGAACCCAAACCCAAACCCAAAGGGGGAAGAAGACCGAAACTCACAGATTCTGGTGCATTTGGCTACATTGAGTCACCTTAGCTCATCTATTAGAGGGGGCGGATCATTTGAGACAATATTTAGTTGAGGCATTAGTCACAATAACAAACACAATTGCCAATGCCCAATGAGATCTGTACAACATTAGCTCGTACAGAGAGTCCAGGAGGCAATACTACTCCAATGGTTTGAGTTATAAAGACATCAAAGACCTTGAAGATTACAAAAGACCAATTATTTTCATTATTATGGGACCCTAGCACTGGATTGGTTCCACCAACCATTCGAGCACACATTTCCATAGACTGGTGCATCGAACCAAATATAAAGGTCAATTAGATGGATCGTTGGTATATGGTCTTCGATGAAGACCCTCATGGGAATAGAGACATCCCATCTTGTTTCCTTAGGAATTTGTATGCAGAATTCATGCTAGGAAAACATGTTAACTATTTTGATATCTTAGGCTTACAGGGTGTTGGTCATGGGATGCCCTAAGATAGGGAAGGGGGCAGGATGGATCCTAACCATGTGCCACCCACACCAAAACCCCCACGGTTATATCCTCCTGAAATTCCTGTGATTGAGGATACACAGGAGGGCTTATTTGACTTGGCAGATACATTGCTTCAGCATGGGACTGATGTCCAAGGAAATGTAGGCCAAAGGGTTGGCACTTCTATGGCTGGCCCATTGCACAGTAAGGATCCATCTACAGATCACATAGGAGATGCAGAGCATTGAGAGTGTCATGTTACTCCACACCCTTGCACATCGTGTGGAGGCATATACTATGGCCCTGCTTCAGACTTCCAAGATGATGGATTACTTCGATTTGTAAGTAAAACTCATTATTTTCATATTATATTTAGTTTCATATCACAATTTTCAATTGTTTCGCAATTTATTTATATTTAATTATCTAACAAATTATGTGAACAAATATACAGTTGGTGTCCCATGGAACCCCAGAGTCGCATAGTCCATCGATTAATGTTGAGAACATTGATGTTGCTATCAATATTGCATATGGGTTTGGTTATTCACCATTAGCGGTAAGAACTATACTTGTTAATTTGTCAACATTATTTACATATTTTTAGTAGAGATTGTAACATTCAATACATCCTAATTTTGATACAATGTCTTTTATGCAGGGTGATCAGGATGAGTACATTGAATCCAAGCCTAGTCCCCCTCATGTAGAGGTAGATTCCCAGACGCAGGTATTATTTTAAATATGCTTTTAATTATGTTTTTAATTATGTTTCGCTTTCTTTTGAAAAATCATTTTTCATCCATCATGTATATGTCTCATTTTCTTTGTATTATCTGACATTGACATATGTTACATTATGCAGACATCCATTGAGCCATTGGTGCTTGAAGAGGACCAAAGCGAGGTTGTTGTCGAACCACCTCTTCCCCCCCTGCTAGGTACACGTATGTTTCGCTTTCTTTGAAAACATCATTTTTCGTCCAAGTAGTATATATGTCTATGATTCTTTTTATTACCTGAATTTGAAATATGTTATTTTATGCAGGATTTTAGTGAGGCATCGGTGCTTGAAGAGCACCAGATCGATGACCCACCTATGATGAGCCAGTAGGTACGTTTATGAATCACTTTCTTTTAATTGTAATTTTAATGATTCAATGTGTAGTTTTTTAATTTTTTGAAATTGTCTAATTGCATCTTTATCCTTTTGTACGTAGGAATGTGAGTTTGATGAATATTTCCAAAAAATGAGCTTCTTCGCTAGTACAAGTAGAAGTCCTTTTCTCTCGTTTCTAGTTAATCGAGTAAAATGGTGCTTGCAGAGCACCGAAGCAAGGTTGTTGTCGACCCACCTCTTCCCCCCCCCCCCCCCCGCCAGGTACATGTATGTTTCGCTTTCTTTGGAAACATCATTTTTTGTCCATGTAGTATATATGTCTCTGATTCTTTTTATTATCTGAAATTGACATATATGTTACTTTATGCAGGCTTCTAGTGAGGCACCAGTGCTTGAAGAGCACCAAATAGGTGACCCACCTCTGACGAGCCAACAAGTACGTTTATGTACCACTTTCTTTGTACGTTTGTGTATCGCTTTCTCTGATTTGGTGCTTGAAGAGACCCAAATCAGTCACCCACCTCTTCCCCCCCAATGTACATGTATATTTGTTGACATTGGCATATATATTTTTTTATGCAACTTGATAGTGAGCAAGTGGTGCTTGCAGAGCACCCAATCAGGGTCGCTTCTAGTGAGGCACCATGACCCACAATTACTTACTCACGTACAGTAAGTAAAAATGTTATATTGGTTTGGAATTTGAACAAATGTACATAGAATTTTTATACGTTGGTAAACTAACTTACAAAATTTGGTTTTTCTGCAGTCACCACTGATGCGACCTATCCCTCTTGTTCAGCAATGGGAGAGCCATAAACTACACAGATGATTTGTGTGTGAGCATTTGGAGGTCGATTTGGAGGTGGTTGTAGAGGTGGCTTGGCTCCAATGGTAGGTAACTACTCATATCAATAACAAATTTTTTTCAATTCTTTATTTTTATTGTTACTTTCATAGTTTTTATATTTGTTTAAAAGAAATTCAATAATAAAAATTGAATTAAGTCAAAGAACGATAAATTAAAACAATTTGTATTTTGTTGTTTAAATCTTAAGAGATAACATAAATGAGCAAGATACTGTGGAAAATGAACCCACTAATAACCAGAACCTAACCCAAACATGAACCCAAACCCAAACCTGGAGGGGGAATAAGACCAAAACTCATAGATTTTGGCGTGTTTGGCTACATTGAGGCACCTTAGCTCATCTATTAGAGGGGGGGATCATTTGAGACAATATTTAGCCGAGGCATTAGACACAATAACAAACACAATTGCCAATGCCCAAGGAGCTATGTACAACATTAGCTCGTACAGAGAGTCCAGGAGGCAATACTACTCCAATGGTTTGAGTTATAAAGACATCAAAGACCTTGAAGATTACAAAAGACCAATTATTTTCATTATTATGGGACCCTAGCACCGGATTGGTTCCACCCACCAGTTGAGCACACATTTCCATAGACTGGTGCATGGAAACAAATATAAAGGTCAATTGGATGGATCGATGGTATATGGTCTTCAATGAAAACCCTCATTGGAATAGGGACGTCCCATTTTATTTCCTTGGGAAGTTTTACGCAGAATTCATCCCATGGAAACATGTTTACTATTTCGATATCTTAGGCTTCCAGGGTGTTGGTCATGAGATGCCCCAAGATAGGGAAGGGGGCAGGATGGATCCTAACCATGTGCCACGCCCTCCATGCACACCAAAAACCCCTCGGTTATATCCTCCTGCAAGTCCTATGATTGAGGATAGACAGGAGTCCTTATTTGACTTGGAAGATACATTGCTTCACCATGGGACTGATGTCCAAGGAAATGTAGGCCAAGGGGTTGGAACTTCTAAGGTCAGCCCATCACACAGTAAGGATCCATCTACAGATCGCACAGGAGACGCAGAGCATTCAGAGCGTCGTGTTACTCCACACCCTTGCACATCGTGTGGAGGAATATGCTATGGCCCTGCTTCAGACTTCCGGGACGATGGATTACTTCGATTTGTAAGTAAAACTTATTATTTTCATATTATATTCAGTTTCATATCACAATTTTCAATTGTTTCGCAATTTATTTATATTTAATTATCTAACAAATTATGTGAAAAAATATATAGTTGGTGTCCCATGGAACCCCAGAGTTGCATAGTCCGCCGATTAATGTTGAGAACATTGATGCTGCTATCAATATTGCATATGGGTTTGGTTTTTCAGCATTAGCGGTAAGAACTATACTTGTTAATTTGTCAACATTATTTACATATTTATAGTAGAGGTTGTAACATTCAATACATCATAATTTTGATACAATATCTTTTATGAAGGGTGATCCAGATGAGCACATTGAATCCAAGCCTAGTCCCTCTCATGCAGAGGTAGATTCCCAGATGTAGGTATTATTTTAAATATGCTTTTAATTATGTTTCGCTTTCTTTTGAAAAATTATTTTTCGTCCATCATGTATATGTCTCATTTTCTTTGTATTATCTGACATTGAAATATGTTACGTTATGCAGGAATCCATTAAGCCATTGGTGCTTGAAGAGCACCAAAGCAAGTTTGATTCCAAACCCCCTCTTCGCCCCCGCTAGGTACATGTATGTTTCGCTTTCTTTGAAAACATCACTTTCTGTCTAGGAAGTATATATGTCTATGATTCTTTTTATTATCTGAATTTGACATATGTTATTTTATGAGGGCTTCTATTGTGGCACCAGTGCTTGAAGAGCACCAGATCGATGACCCACCTATGACGAGCCTGTTAAAGTTTCATATGCTTAGCTAAGACATCAGTATTTCATTTCATTTTTATAAAAAAATCATATAAACAGGATCACTGAAAGATAGACAAGCACAACCATACAAAAGGAACACAAAGATTTATCCTGGGAAAACCCTAAAGGGAAAAACCGAGCAAAAGCTTCCTCAATATAGATGTCCCAAAAAGATAAAAGATAAAACCAGTAAGGAGATCAAAGCCTGATCCTCCTCCTTCTCCAACTACTCTTCTCTTCTCCATAAATGTGCCATACAAGTGAGAGTGTGTGTCACAAATGAGGAGAGATACATCTCTATTTATATTCATCTGTTCACTTCAATTAACTCATCTGACATGTAGGCTCGAGTTAATCATGTAGGATCAAGTAACCACGTTGGGGTGCTAATGACCCACCTTTACAATTAGAGACGACAACCTCATGACTCTTATTAGTTCTTCCGATTAGAAGCATCAAGGTACAAGATAATACAAGTGGTTCTCCCGGTAGGACCATCGGGGACCACAAAAGATACATATAGAATATTCTTCGAAGTTACAATATTTCAACACTCCCCCTTAATGAGAAGGGTATTCTACAACAACAACAACAATAGTAGGAGAGGACATCATCAACATCATCAAGGTAACACATCTATAAATCATTGGAATCTTTTCAACATCATATAGTCTTCATCTTCAATTTTCAACGACAGTAACTCTTTGATCAGCATCAGCATCTTTTGACCTTTTGATCAGCAACATCTTCAACACTTTGACCTTTTGATCAGCAACACCTTTAGCAACATCTTCAACACTTTGACCTTTTGAACAGCAACATGTTCAGCACTTGGACCTTTTAATCAGTAGCATCATCTTCAGCACTTTGACCTTTCAATCAACAACATCTTCAGCGTTTTGACCTTTCGATCAACAACAATATCTTCAGCATTTTGATTAGCAACATCTTCAACACTTTGATCTTTCGATCAGCAACAACATCTTAAACATTTCGATCAGCAACATCTTCGGCACTTTGATCTTTCGATCAGCAACAACATCTTAAACATTTCGATCAGCAACATCTTCGGCACTTTGATCTTTCGATCAGCAACATCTTCAGTACTTTGATCTTTCAATCAGCAACAACTTCTTCAGCATTTTGTTCTTTCGATCAACACCCTGATCGATAACATCATGATCAGCACCATAATCATACTTCAATTCTCAAACAGCATCATCATCATGATATTCTGATCTTTTGATCAGTACGTCGTTATCATCACATATTGATCATTTGATCAGTACGTTATCATCATCATACTCTGATCTTTTGATCACTACATCATCATCATCATACACTGATCTTTCGATCAGTACGTCATCATCATCATAAAAACATCATTATCATCAAAACATCAACATCATCAAAACATCAACATGATCCTTCCTTTCGAAATTATGGGATTTAGGTCTTTACGGAGTTACCAATGATCCTTCCTTTCGGAATTACAGGATTTAGGTCTTTACGGAGTTACTAACGATCCTTCCTTTCGGAATTACGAGATTTAGGTCTTTACGGAGTTACTAACGATCCTTCCTTTCGAAATTACAGGATCAACACATTTGTGGAACTATGACAATCCTTCCTATTGGAATTATGGGATCAACACATCTGTGGAACTCAGACAATCCTTCCTATTGGAATTATGGGATCAATTCAATAATCCTTCCTTTCGGAATTATGGGATTTAGGTCTTTACGGAGTTACTAACGATCCTTCCTTTCGGAATTACGGGATCAACACAGATGTGGAACTCAGACAATCCTTGCTATTGGAATTAC
>LPNX010371100.1:413261-447980 GCA_001517045.1 Pseudotsuga menziesii | reverse complement strand
GGTGTTCATGAAACCCTAGTTGGTTTCCAATTTGTACATGTCCATGTGTTTCTAGTTCCATCTCTTAACTTGTAAAGAGCTCACTAAACCCTAGTTCCATCTGATAACTTGTCAACCCTAGTGATAGCATGCAAATTGGTGTTCATGAAACCCTAGTTGGCTTCCAATTTGTACATGGAAATGTAATTAAATGTATATTAAACTAAAAACATCAAAAAATGTAAATTTCAACAACTCGAGAGCATGTTATTTTCCGAATTCTATTTGTTGGTGTCTAAAGACACCGTTCTTGGCGCCTCCAATGTGCCATAGATGGTGTTTGTATCCTAGGCACACGAAAATATAGACATTAGTAACATCATAAGAAAAAAAGGAGAACCCAATGAAAATGTACAAACATGATTTATAGATAAGTCACCCAAGGTTGTACGATCATGTTTATAGTGCCCAATATCCTCTAAGTAATATTATGTCTGTGAATGGTATCGGTCAATTACAGATTTATTACATTGGGAATAAACTAAGGATAAATAATTGAAATTGTGCTTGAGCATTCACTTTAAAGGTTAAGGTTAAATAACCCACTTGACAATGCACTCAGACGAGTAGGCCATCGGGATCATCTTTGGTGCTGATGGTGTCCATCAATCTTTCGTGCTCTATATGAGGTAGAAAGTATTGTACATATGACCTATTTTTGTGACCAAGTGTGCGCAGCTTGATGTTTATACCAACTACTAGGTTGGTGAAGTGGTATACAATAGCTCCTGGTCTATAATCTTGATATACATACCCACCCTTCCTTTTCTGTTGTGATGCAAGTATCAAGTACTCCCCTTTTATAACCATCGAGCCAGTTGGGAATTCAATATTTTCATCATCTATAATAGGTTCGAGAATGCTTTGTTTCCCCTCTAAGCAATGTTCCAACCAATATTCAGAACCCCATTCATTATTTTCTGGGGCAATCACTGCATATATCTAACCTGTGAAAGGAAATAGGTCGAGTTAACAATACAGTTTTTAAATAAGGTCTTGCATTTCTAATTTCTACATAAATTAAATTCTACATAGGTCAAGTAAACTTGATACATAAATGCATTTTCTAATTTAGGTACTACTCATGTACCTGCTTGTATGAGATCCAATATGTGATCATAGTCTGTAGAAATATGTGTCTGGTCATCTTCCAAATGGTCTATTTCATTAACCCCATTGAAATTGGTGCCAAGTGTCACTCGATCCCATGTATCAACAGTATGTATATACTCACAATCATCCCATTCATCGATGCTACAGGAACTGCAAAAGAAAGCCTTCAATCTTGTTCAAATTTGTAGGGATGAGTTGTCTAAGCTTATAATTGAATGAAACTGTCGAGTTCCATGCACTGGGTTCACCTGATATGTTTGGGATCGGTCCACATTTGTCACCTCCCAGAATATTCTTTGCACTAGTTGTTTCCTTGTTTCTTGTTCTCCCATGACAGATGCACACCATTTCACTATAGATGCAGCGTCTCAAAGGCGAGCACCTGTAAACTTCATATCTTCCCTTCGAAGGGAAATTTTAATGCATGCACTAGTACCATCGTGCTCTCCTTTTCCATGACTAGTTTCAAAGTAGTTCCATACATGTAGCACCTTGTATTTTATATGCAACAAACACAACCATTCAAATACACGTGCATTCTTGAACTGTCTAGCACAACCATTTGAACAAATGAAATGACGATAAAATGGCATATACATAGCTATCACATGATCATAGAATAATTTAAAGCAATGTTTCACGTAATGGATGTCATGGGTCCGGTCGTCACTTATGTAGAAGTGAATTTCTTTAAATATCACACGTTTCTCTTCATTGCTATCTGACCCATGTCGATACGTGATATGCACCATTATGCTCACCTGCTCTGAGTGATAGTATTGACTTTGTATTTCATTTTGTGGTTGTAGGGTGTAATTTTCCACAAAGTCAACCACTGATAGTATTGTTCCGATAGGGAAGGTGTCTCGGAATATTCTGAATTTATCATCTTGCCACCATGCAATATCGACATGTTGAATGTACTGTTGGATCTTTCCACAAAACTCTGAAATAAAATCACATACTTGCACCTGGTGTAAAAAAATAAACAATGTTATAAAACCACATAAAAAAATGGGTACATGAATATTAATATGTCAATATTCAACAATTTACCTGTGAAGTCACCAATTTAATCTTCCTACTTTCTTTCCCATCATGTAGCTGATATTTCTCATACTGATAGTTCTGCTTCTCAACAATTGCATTCCCAAATGCTTGATCTTCGTTTTCATGGATGCAATCAGACCATAATGATAGCCCACCACAATTGTTGCAAGAACTGTCTACACATTTTTTTAAGTAATGTATCTTCCCATATTGCCTTGGACACATTATGCTATGGATGAAATCTCTAGATGACATTGGCAGTACTGTACTTGAGCATTCATGCACATGGTTAGGATGCAAAAAACGACATATATGTGCAAATGTATGGTAATATAGGTCAAACTCTATGTGGTATCTACAACAACAAGTGTTGCGGATGGTCACTGATTCTAACATACCAAGGCTTGCATTTTCCAAAAGATCTTTTCCCGAGCCTTTAGATCTACGTGGGAAACTTTAAACATCTCGAATAGTTGAGTTTGTGTCATGTCAAGAAAATGTTTAACACGAGGTTCATTGTTTCTAGAACCCCTACAATGTTTTAACACATCCTTCGTGTTAGAAGAAGGCCTAATGTTATCATGCCAAAACATGTGCACTAGGCCCTTCACTGCTTCGACTAACTTCATGTCTTTGCGGGGAAACCTACCGCTAAATGCCCATAATGTTTCCATTTGTCCCTCTACATCAAGGTTGTCTCTTCTTACTGAATATTTTTTAAGTGTCTTTGGATGTAAAGGCACAATTTGTGATGTTCATTTAAGTAAATGGAGTTGTCTTGTGGATCTACATACAATTGATTTAGCCAATACACGACGAGCCACATTACAGTCCTATGAACGAGTTTTTTTACAAATCGATGTGAATGCAGCAGCAAGAGATTTAACAATGTGATTACTTGATTCGATATTCTTCATTGTTCTTGTTAGGTGAAATAACTCCCGAATTCTTATTATTTCTCCATAGAGTGCCTTTATTTATACATATACGATGACTCTTGGGATCACACATCCGAGAGTCTCTTCATATTCCTAATATTTACAATAACGTATAATCCTGACGGATTATATTCCAACAATCCCCCCCTTAATCTGAAGGGGTGTTAGTAAGTCCGATCATGTTTCTGAATCTTTCAAACTTTTCTTGTCCAAGCGCTTTGGTGAAGATGTCTGCAACTTGATCATTTGTGGAACAATGTCGAAGATGGACTGTCTTGGCTTCTACATGATGTCGAACCAAATGATACTTTGTGTTGATGTGTTTGGTTCGATCATGGAATTTGGGATTCTTAGCTAGCTTGATTGCAGAAGTATTTTCGATCAATAATGGAGTGGAGTTCTCTTGTTTTTCTTGCAAATCTTCAAGTATCTTCCTGAGCCATACTATTTCTTTCGTTGCTTCAGCTGCAGCCACATATTCTGCTTCTGTTGTTGAATCTGCCGAAACTGACTGTTTGCATGATCTCCATGAGACAGCTGCTGATCCAAGACTCATAGTGTATCCAGAATTTGACACTCTTGTCTCCTTATCGCCATCAAAATCTGAGTCTAAGTACCCAATAAGTTTGAAGTCATCCACCTTAGAGTACTTGAGTCCCCTTCAAGTATCTTAGAACTCTTTTTGCAGCTAACCAGTGTCCTTCACAAGGTTTATGCATGAACCTTGAAAGTATGCCAACAACATAAGAAATATCTGGTCTAGTTGTTGTAAGGTAGATAAGTCTTCCTACAAGTTGTCGATACTTGGTCGCATCTTCAAATTATTTTCCTTCACTTGATGTGAGCTTCATTTTCTGTTTCATTGGAGTAGAGATAGGGTTGCATTCTGTCATGCAAAAATTTTCTAGTAGTTCTCCAACATATGTTTTCTATGATAGGAATATGTACTTAGGATGTTGAGTGACTTCAATTCCTAAGTAATAGTGGAGATGTCCCATATCTATCATTTCAAATATCTTTTTCAAATCTTTCTTTATGGATGCTATATAGCTCTCATTGTTCCCTGTCATCAAAAGATCATCTACGTACACCACAAGATACACAACAGATCTTCCAATTTTCTTTATAAGCAGTGTTGCATCATCAAGATCAAAATGTTCGAAATTTAACTTCAAAAGATGCTCGGTTAATTTTTCATACCATGCGTGAGGCGCTTGTTTTAGGCCATACAAGGATTTGACAAGCTTGCATACCTTTTGTTATTTTCCTTTCACAACCAAGCCTTCTGGCTGAGACATGAAGACATTCTCTTTCAAGTCTCCATTCAAGAAAGCAGTCTTCACATCCATCTGATGAAATTTCCACCCATTCTGAGCAGCTAAAGAGAGTAAGGTACAGATGGTAGCCGATTTTGCTGTAGGAGAAAATGTTTCTTCATAGTCAATTCCTTCCTTCTGTGCATAGCCTTTTCCTACAAGCCTCGCTTTGTGCTTGTCAAGTGAGCCATCTGATCTGTATTTGTTCATGTACACCCACTTGCAGCCAATTGGTTTGGTTCCAACTGGAGGGTCAACCAGCTTCCAAGTTCCATTCTTCATGAGTGCATCATACTCATTCTTCATAGCTTCTTTCCACTCAACTCGAGTAGAAGCTTCTTCAAAGGAATTTGGTTCAAAGTTAGCAGATAAATTAAATTCACAATCAAATGATACATCCATGTCATCACCTGAATTATCTGCTTCTCCTCCATCTTCATGTCTTTTTGAACTTCTCGTTCTCGTCTTTCCAACTTCATCCAATGGACACTTTCAAGTGTCTTTGTGGCCCATTTAGGAATCTTCCGTGATGGTCCTGGTTGATCAGTTGGTGGTGCTTCATTTCCTTCAAGTTTGAGTCTTCCAAGTCTCTTGATCACATCATCTAGTTGAATCTATTTTTTAGGTGAAGTAGCAGGAACTTCTTCATGCGGGGGAGTTGGTGCTTCATATGGAAATTCCAAAGGTTGATCCAGAATAGGAATCCCCCCTTCAAGGTTTGGAATTTCATATTAATTTTCAGAATATTTCTTTGGATGAGGATTTTTTCCAAATGATCAAGCTGTCTCTCAATGGACTGGTTATTTTTATTAGTCTCAAGAAAAATGACATCTATGGAAATAACAAACTTCTTGTTTACCTCATCATATAGACGGTATGCCTTGGAGTTTTCTTCGTACCCTAAGAAAATGCATTTTCTGCTTCGAGCACCAAGCTTGTTTCTTTGCTCCTTTGGAATCAAGGCATAACAGGTGGAACCAAAAACTCTGAGATGTCTGACTGAAGGGAGATGGCCAAACCACATTTCATGTGGAGTCTTGTTATCAAGAGCATTTGAGGGACTTCTGTTTCTCAAATAGGCTACACATTTCACTGCATCACCCCAAAACATTATTTGTACATTCTTAAAAAACATCAATGAGCGTACCATATTCATTATGGTTCTGTTCATTCTTTATGCTACATCGTTTTGTTGAGGATTGTAGGGAACTGTAATCTGATGTGAAATTCCATGTTGGTGAAGCTAATGTTCAAAAGCATTTGAAGTGTATTCTTTCCCATTGTCAGTACGAAGTGCACCAATTTTAGATTGTGCTTGTTTTTCTATCAATGCATGAAAGTCCTTAAATGTTTGAAATGCTTCTTATTTTGTCTTTAATGAGTAAATCCAGCACATTCTTGAGTAGTCATCAAAAAAGGTCATAAAATACTTATTCCCATTGGTAGAAGGAGTTGGCATTGGGACACATAAATCAGAATGCACTAATTCTAATTTCCTACTTGCTCTGAAATTAGATTCATGGAATGGCAGCTTACTGTGTTTCCCTAATATACATGCATCACATTTTCTCTTCTCTTTGGGAATGGTGGGCAAACCAAATACACCATTCTTTCTCAACAAACGAAGATTGTTATAATTCAGATGACCAAATCTTGCATGCCACAATAAACTTGATGACAAATTACCTTCTCCATGCTGAGAGAGGTAGGCATAGTTCTGAACCCTTGAAGATGAACCCTTTAGCTTCAACAGCTTCCCATCTTCGTATCCAGACATGATGACTTGGTTGTCAGAGGAATTTCTTATTTCAACGATTCCATCAAACATGTGGATGGAATGGCCTTGTTGTCGAATCTGCACCAAGGACAGCATGCTTCTCTACAACTCTCGAAGATAAAGAACATTCTTCAACAAGAAATCAGGGAATCCAGGCATCTTCAGCCGAATGGTGCCCATTCCCTTTGGTTTAAGACTTGACTTATCTGCAAAGTAAACTATGCCATTTATTGTTTCATTAAGTTCTTCAAAACAGTCTTTTCTAAAAGTCATGTGTGATGTTGCACCAGTGTCAAGTAGCCAACAATCTGTGTAAGATGAAAGTGAAGTCATTTCATTAATACCAAGATTACAATGTGCAACAATACAATGAGCAAAATCTGAAGATTTACTAGCATCTTGGTTCTTATTGTCATCTTTCTTCTGGTTATGTCTATCTTTGATGGAGTCCCACGAAGCCCAACACTGATCTGTTGTGTGTCCAATCTTTCCACAACGCTTGCACTTCAAATCTGATCTTTTGCTGGAGTTGTTTCTGCCTCCTCTACCTCTGAAGTTTGTTCTTCCTCTGCCTATCTTGCTTCTTTGTCCTTTGGGATGATCTTTGGCTTGGTCTTTGGTGTGGTTCTTTGATTTTTGAGCAAAGCAAAGTGATTCTCCAGAATGCTCGGTTGTCTTCTTACCAAAATCTTTCTCTCTGTCAGCTATCTTCTCTACCAGGGTGTCAAATGTTAGTGATTTGAACTTGTCACTTGCTTGCAATGACTCAAGATAGTTGGAGTGAGAAGGATACAAAGATTTTACAAATGCTGCAACGGGAAGATCTAGTTTCATACCAAATGCTTGAATCTTGTGCATGATAGCTTTGATTTCAGAGGCAAGTAACATGGGATCATTGTCTTTTACTTCTAAATTGAATAGGTGAAATAACTCCCATTTCAGAGTGTGAATCATACAGATCTTTTAACATTTTTAGTGCTTCAAAACATGACTTTGCAGGCAATATGTGCTGGCTCACCTCTTCACTGACTGTGGCAGTGATTACCGCTAAAGATTTCTTGTCTTTTGTTTTCCAAATGGCCTTCTCTTTCTCAGATTCTGGAGGTCCTGGGTCTCTGGTTATGGGCCATCCAGCTTCTGTCTCTATTGTGGTGCCTTCGCAAATACCGTCCCAAAGGTCATTGTAGATTAAGGCAGATTTGATCTTCCTCCACCATTCTGGATAAGTGTCTTTTCCAGTGAGAGTGGTACCAACTACAGATGCTATAGATTGCATATTCTGTGATTGAATCTTGCAACTAAAACAATAGGAGAAAAATAAGAAAGAGTAAAGGTGCAGGTCTAAGTCTCTGCCACCTTCCTCAATCTTTACAACAATGTCAATGTCTCTGCTATTGTCATACAAACTTTGAAATACAAACTTAATCCTCTCAAGCCTACAATACCAACTTTAAATATGCTTTCAATGGCTTTCAAACTAGTAGAAAACAATCTCTCACCAGTGCAAAGGAACAGGTCGCAGGTCAAAGAAAAATAGGCTTTCTTCAAGAGATTAGAATGCAGCCTTCTTGTCAACGCAGTCTTCACGGTCTTCATGCAATTGGTAATTGCGTGAATATTCCGCCAACAATCTCTCACCAGTATTCAATGAACTGGCAACAGCATATCACGAATTCCATCTTCAACACAGAGGTCACAACAACCATTTGATTCATATCATGCAGCCAGAACGCATCTATTCCAGAACGCATATCTTCCAACAAAAACAATGGAAGGAATTCATAACAAACACCATCAATCTTCTCATGTACTGGTCAAAGTTCCAAGCTCAAATCACGACCTCAAATCGAAAGGAGAAAAATCAACAATCCCATACACATACATTCAAAATCAAAGCTTCAATACAAAAGTCACGGGCCTCTTCAATACGTAGCACCCATATCCTACATATAAAAATATTTGCGGACTTTCCCAGAAAACTCCATGCACAGGAATTAGGGCATAAATTAAGTTTTATGCACTTCCAACGGTTATAAGTAAATACAACACCAATATTTTACCTCCATACACTTTAGAAACTATGTGAATATTCACCATCAGTATTCAGTCACTGGCATTCAAAGGAATTACATCAACATATCACAACTTCAATCAACACAGTCACACTTCACGCGGTTGAAGAGAACAATATCTCTTCACTAATGATCGTCAATCTTCAAAGCAGTTGCAACAGAAACAACACAAATTCAATCTCCAACGAATTATCAGTTGTGAATACCGAGTTTGCAAGTCGCAACTCTTCAAAGAAGACTAATACAGTCTCAATTTTCAAAGATACAGAACCATGAGTTCAAACACAAGGAAGTCCCAACTATCAACATATAATATTACGAATACAAAAACTTCAATCATTCATCCCCACAAACAATGCACAGACTCCTCATAACCCACAGAACTTATGTGACTCACAGATGTGAAGAAGGAGTGGCGTGAACACTCTCCACAATAAATATAGATGGCTTCATGCAGTTTGAGAAAAGGCATGAATCTTCACTACAACAATCTTCAGTGACCTAACTTCAATGAACTTACACCAGGAAAATGGCAAGACAGCTTCACTCAACACATCTCAAATCATCAAAAATGTTCCTTGACGCAGTCAAGGGAGTAACACATGAACGCAGGCTGACAATGGACTGGCATGCAGGCAGCATACCAAGACCGGAACGCATCAGCAGGAGTTATGGCAGGTGGCTCTGATACCACTATTAGGTGAAATAACTCTTGAATTCTTATTATTTCTCCATAGAGTGCCTTTATTTATACATCTACGATGACTCTTGGGATCACACATCCGAGAGTCTCTTCATATTCCTAATATTTACAATAACGTATAATCCTGACGGATTATATTCCAACAGTTCTTATGCCTAAATTTCTTCTAACAATTGCCATATTTCTAGATTTAAGCAAAGCTAAAAACAATTGGCATTTACCAGATTTGGATTTGTTATCAAAATATTGTTTCATTATTTGAGAACAATGATGAAGGATAGTGCATTTAGCCACTTTACCTTCCATGGAAGTCAATTCACTCTCGTCCACTTGTATGCGTTTAGGAGTTCTCTTTCATTTTGATGCAAAATTTCTTGTCATTTGAAATGCTGGAGTGACGTTTACATCCACTACAGGCTGATAACTTCGATTAGGATATTAAACCACCAACCATGGTTGTTGTTGAGTCACATTTGCATCGAGAGTAACATAATTATTGAACTCTTCACAAGATTGTCTGTTTACTAATGGATCAATAATATCAACTTCCGTATAACCGGCTTCCTTTAATGTTGCATTATATTCCTTAGCCTCTGCGTCAAGTATCTGTTGAGGGGGAATGGGAACTATTTGCTCATGTAATGAATGCTGATGATTCTTGAATCTTCCCTCTTTTTTTCCTTTTTTATTTTCAACTTTTTCCGGTGTTAGCACCTTCCACCCTGACTTTCAACCTCTATTACATACATTCCCCATTGAAATCCACCCAAACTTGTACAAAACTATGGAATTATGTAAGTAATGATTAAATTGCAGGTTGAACAGTTCTCTGTGTGCGGGTTCAGAAGAATTATGTCTTTTGCTACAGTAAACCTGGCCCACTGCACGCAACCCAACATTTTTTTATATAACACATATCGCATATTCGATATAACGCACCTCCGTTTTATCGCATATGCGATATGGATACAATGCTTTTTAATTAGCAGACGGTTTTTTTACATGATCTCCAAAACGCATATGTGATATATCGCATATGCAATTTAGTTCATATGCGATTTAGTGCTCACTAAATATGCAACTTGATTGATCTATGCTTATCAAATATTAAAATATTAAATATCAAATGCATATCAAACTTAAACTGAAATATGTTAAACTTCTATAACCTTACAATGGACCCCATACCAATGGTTAAGACCTCCAAACCTATCCTTTGACCAGGGTAGTGTCTATGATGATGATGATCACTAATAGTATGACTATGACGACGATGATTATGATGATGATTATGAGGATGATGATGACTATGATGGTGATTATAATGATGATGATGATGATGATGATAATGATGATGACTATGAGGATGAGGAGGAGGAGGAGGAGGAGGACAATGATGATGAGGATGGGGATGAGGGCTATGATGATGATGATGATGATGATGAGGATGAGGGTGATGATGATGATGATGATGATGATGACCATGATGATGAGGAGGAGGAGGAGGAGGATGACTATGATGATGATGATGAGGATGAGGGTAATGATGATGATGAGGATGATGAGGATGATGATGGCGATGACGATGATGATGAAAAATGATGGTGATGATGATGATGATGATGATTATGATGATGAGGATGAGGATGAGGATGATGAGGATGGCGATGATGATGAGGAACAATGATGGTTGATGATGATGATGATGAATAGGATGATGACGATGATGATGATGATGGTGGTGGTGGTGATGATGATGAGGATGGTGATGAGGATGATGAGGATGATGATGGTGATGATGATGAGGAGGAGGAGGAGGAGGAGGAGGATGGTGGTGATGATGATGAACAATGATGGTGATAATGAGGAGAAGGATGATGACTATGATGATGATGATGAGGATGAGGGTGATGATGATGATGATGATGATGATGATGACCATGATGATGAGGATGAGGATGAGGGTGATGATGATGAGGAGGAGGAGGATGGTGATGAGGATGATGATGATGATGACGATGAGGATGATGATGATGATGATGATGATGATGATGATGAACAATGATTGTGATGATAAGGAGGAGGAGGATGATGACCATGATGATGATGAGGAGGATGAGGGTGATGATGACGATGACGATGACGATGATGATGAACAATGATGGTGATGATGATGAGGAGGAGGATGATGACTATGATGATGATGAGGATGAGGGTGATGATGATGATGATGACCATGATGATGATGATGAGGATGAGGGTGATGATGATGATGAGGATGAGGATGATGATGATGATGACGATGATGATGAACAATGATGGTGATGAGGAGGAGGAGGAGGAGGATGATGGTCATGATGATGATGAACAATGATGGTGATGATGAGGAGGAGGAGGATGATGAGGGTGATGAGGAGGAGGAGGAGGAGGAGGAGGAGGAGGACGATGACGATGATGATGAACAATGATAGTGATGATGAGGAGTAGGATGATGATGACCATGATGATGAACAATGATAGTGATGATGAGGAGTAGGAGGATGATGACCATGATGATGATGACGAGGATGAGAGTGATGATGATGATGAATAATGATGGTGATGATGAGGAGGAGGAGGATGATGACTATGATGATGATGATGAGGATGAGGGTGATGATGATCATGATGATCATGATGATGACCATGATGATGATGATGAGGTTGAGGGTGATGATGATGATGATGATGAGGATGATGATGATGAATATGATGATGACGATGACGATGATGATGAACAATGATGGTGATGAGGAGGAGGAGGAGGAGGATGACTATGATGATGATGATGAGGAGGGTGATGATGATGATGATGTTGATGATGATGACCATGATGATGAGAATGATGGTGGTGATGATGACAATGATTATGAGGATGATGATGATCATGATGATAATGACGATGATGACGATGATGAACAATGATGGTGATGATGATGATGATAAGGATGAGGATGAGGATGATGACAACGATGATGAGGAACAATGATGATGATGATGATAGGTTTAGTTGAAACTTTCCTTTGATTTTATTTTCAAGCATTTGCAATGGAATGGTGATGATGAACAATGATGAGGAGGAGAATGGCAATGATTATGATGAGGATGATGACTATGATTATGATGATGATAATGATGATCGCAATGACGATGATGATGAACAATGATGGTGATCATGATGATCATGATGATGATGACGATGATGACGATGACGATGATGATGATCACGATGATGATTATGATGATGATGACAATGATAGTAATGAGATTTATCCCACTTACTATAAATACTAATTACTAAATCTTGAAAACCGTCGAAATATTTAATACACATATAAACACTCATTAAACTGATGGCCACACACTTGTTTGAATATTCCTAGTACCAGATGATCTATTCTATTCTATGGACCGTACATTTGTAGACATCGATGAACAATCGTCCACCCCTCATATCTCTCTAGTCCCCCCCTCATATATCTCCCATAACCATCCCTCCCTTCCCCTTATATTTCTCCTCCCTTCATCCCCCCTACCCATCCCTCCCTCTCATGATTCCCTCTACACCTTCCTCTCCCTCCTTTGACTCCCCTCCCCCTCTTAACCAATGTAATGTTGGGCCATGAGCCACCCCATAGACTGTCTGGATGGAATATTAGGAGTCTAAATGGTATTATAATGGGATAAGGATGCCATTACTCTTTTTTACTCTCATACTAAATTAGTTAAGCAAAAATTCATATGTGTTATAGATTATTCATATCGCATCTGTGCTATATCGCATATGCGATATAGTGCATATGTGATATGAATAAGCTATAATGCAGATGTGTTATAACGCATATGCATTTTTTTTAAATTAAAAAAATCGCGGGAATAAGGTTTGGCATTATGTTCAGAAATAGCTTCGGACTATCGAACCTATTGGCTAGGACAAATAAACCAGGGCTATTTCTTGTCTTTTAGAACTCTATCTATATGCTCAGTTTTGATGGCGTGTTTTGCTATGACAGACACAATATTTTTTTTTGAAAATTTAGAATATTGTATAGTACAATCTTATGATTCTGAATATGTAATTTTTTCCTTCAAAAGTATGTTTCATTTATTTATTATTATTTTTCTAAATGACACATGTCAGTTTTCGAAAATAGATACATTGATTGTTTTTTATATAAATTTTGATTTCCATCACCATTTCCCAAGAAAACTATATGGTGCACTAGAAAAGAGCAAGCTCTATGATCTTATATATAGAAATCAAGGATTTCATTAATTTTTTCCCCTAAAGTGTTGCACCCACACAACGTTTTCATTTCAATCTTTTCTGACTTCAATAATTAATAATAATAAAAAATAATTCATGAAAAATTCTGAATAAATAGTGTTGCACTATGCCCATATGTCATTTATATGTCTGCAAGATTTTATCCCAAATTGACATCATTTACATCATATATTGTTGCACCTACACAAACATATATGTTATGATGTGCTGAAAATTTGAAAACCCAATTTCACGGAAACTAATTTTATAATCATTTATACACATTTTGTCTACATGAATGCTATATATTATGAGAGCTGATTCAATTACCTATCTTTTGTCTTTTTACTTCATCTTCAAATAAGTTAGGGAAGTACCCCTAATTTTCACCTAAAGTCAGAGTTTCCAGGTTTTCCAGTATTACGTGGCATCTAAAGTGTCTTTAAAGGAGTCCATGATTGTGCATCAACGCTTTCTACATCTCATGAATATAGATGTATCATAGAAAAGGTAGTCAAACCTTGAAGCAAACGAGCACATATAAATTCAGAAATATAATGAGAGATAAAGATCGAGAAAGCATTATTTTAGAAATGGAGTCTGTGAAATAAACAACGCAATCAAGTGAACAAAATACTCATCATTATTGCAGACTCTCCTTATTTGCAAAAGCCAAGATGTGAAGAGGGTTCCATGAGGTATCCCTTCCCTTACTAAGCTCACTCCCTTGCTACCATTTCTCTTTTGTATAAGATAATCACCCCTTGCACCTAGTTTTTTAGAGGGGGAATATGTTTTCTCCATGTTACCCTCTTTTATGTATGCAGCCTGGCTGCATCAAGAATAGCCAGGTGCTCTATAGCTTAGTATGGGAGAGATGTTATCACTTAATGTTACGATACAAACAAACAAAAAAATTATCCCTTCTCTAAAGCCGAGTGTGGGGGAGATGTAAGTTACAAAAACAAAAATAAATAATAAAAATTACATGTCGATTAAAAAAATAAATTTAACAAAATATTATGAACATGTTGGCTGTATGTCCACTTAAAAAAATGCACACATCATGTCAGTTTATAAAATAAAAAAATTAAAACCAGCATAGATCCATCTTAAACCATCTTAAACCTGGATCTATCAAGAGGGATAAAATTTCTTGAGGTGCAAATTTTTTCTTGATGTGTGAAAAGTATAAGATATAAATAATTACACTTCAAGAAATTGGATCCCTCTCAGTGCTCGATAGATCCAGGTTGAAGATGGATCTATACTGACTGATTTTCAATTGTAGAGAGATATTTGCTTACTAATCGTTGGTTATGATTGTTGACTCCCACTCACTCGTACTAACAGTCTAATATAGACTTTAAAGTCATGGATTTGTTAGGCCCATCACATGCCAAATGCCAAATGCCAAATGATTCATCATTCGACATATTTAATACAAATACAGATAAATATTTTAAAAAATACCACAAGGTGACCAAAACTGTATTAATAGTAGGCTTCAACCTGGGACAACAACCCCCAATGGGTTGTCCATAACCCCAAAATACTGACCAGTTGCCTTCATCCATTGGGCATAATGGAGTCAAATTTCTCAATCATTAATCAAGGAGTTCCCCAACCAAGGCCTGTAAATTTCCTCCACTTTTTGTTGATGCTGCTAGATGGTTTTGTTGTCAACTTGTATAATTGGAAGGAGCAAAGCAAGATGCTTCCCTTTGCTTACCCTTGTACGCATAACCAACCCTTGGGTACATATTTTGGATGGGGTTTTGTACTGGGGATGTTAGGTCCGTACTAGGTATGGTCGATGAGTACTCCTAGAGTATGTATACGTATAATTAACATAATCACTCAATTTGTGGTCGATGAATACTGATAAGCAAATCATGAAGATACATGATTTTAATTCTTTTATTTTAAACATTTTATCTAACACAATTATTTTTTATTAAATTTATTTCTTCAAATTTACTGACACTCAATTGTTTAATCGAATTTAATGAGAAACACACTATCTAAACCATAAAACACGGCACATTGTGTTAAAGGAGTTTTCCGATTTCCATCAATCTCCAAGCTCCAATGGAAAGGAGTATTAATCCCCATACCCAAATATCTTTTCATTCTCTGCAATTTCTGCTCCTCCTGTCAGCCAATTTCTGTGTGTAGAGGATTTTAGCTGTAAACTTGCATGGGCAAGGAGGATTAGAAATGGCATCAGCTTATGAAAATTTAGAGAATTTATATGTGTACATGGTAAAGAGAATTTAGCAATTGTAATTTTAACAGGTTCTGTTTTGAGTGCACTCTTCTCTTTAATCTCTCTTGATATTCATCAAATTCCTTTATATTAGTTCATTGATCACTCGCTGGCGTTTTTTTGTGTGTTTTTTCCACTTCATAATTTTGCAATGAGTTATATGTCATTGTGCTCATTAATTTTATTTTATTTTATGTCATTGTGCTCATTGATAATTTATTAATAACATGGATGTTTTGTTTTTTTGTTATAATAAATTTATATGTGTATTTTCTATTTTATAACTTGATGGATTTAATGTTGACATTTTACTTCTTTTTATTTTATAGGTATGCCAAAAATTATAAAGAGCAAGAGAAGCTATCCCACAGGTACTAGAGTCTGGGCACCAAGTTGGAGGGGTTCAAACCTTGAGTGATTTGTTTGAGTGATGGGGAGATATCTGTCTTGAGTGATTTGTTTGAATAGTGGGGAGATATTTGTCTTTAATGCACAATGCAGTTTGTTTAGAAACTGAATAAGCACTTCATTAGTGACATGGAACATTGGCAGTTTGTTTAGAAACTGAATAAGCACTTCATCAGTGACATGGAACATTGGTTAGATATTCTTTTTGTGATGACTCATTTTCCATCAAATATTAAATGAGGTAAGATTTCTATATATTTTTAAATGGGATGAGATTTTCGATAAATAATAAAATGAGTTTAGATTTCTATAAAATGAAAAATGAGATAAGAGTCCTTTTATGTGGCCAAGGATTCACGATTCTCTATGATTGTTGTTTGTTTGATCAAATGGTTTTTTTTATTTTTTATAAAAGGGTTTAGATTTCTATAAAATGAAAAAGGAGAAAGGAGATAAGAGTCCTTTTATGTAGCCAAGGATTCAGGATTCTCTATACTGGTTGATTGTTTGATCGAATGAATTTTCATTTTATTTTCTTACTCGAGAGAGTTCAATTTCCCACCATAGTTTTGGGAGATTCAAGGAAATAATTCTAATTTTGGGTCGTCTCTGGGGTATTTTAGTTAATTATGTTTAACGATAATGTGAGGTTTTGGGTGATTTCTTTTCTAATCGTGTTAGTATTATAGATGAAACGAAAGAACTCGGATGGTTTTTATGAGTATCTTTCCAATTGAGATGGTTTTTAGGAGGATATTGTGAGGAAACCTGAGAATTAATAATGTTAAGAAGGTGTAGCCAACCCTTGTAACTAAAGTAAGTTGAAATAATTTGATTAAATACAATATTTTGTTACCCACTAGGGGTTTGGTGATTGTTTGTTATGGGTGAAGGGTTTCTTTGAGTGTTATGGAAGGTTTTGGGTCCATTGAATTGCTCACTTTGCTATTGTTAACTATTTTTGGATGCATTGAATTGCCAAGTTCTATTGATAATATCCTTCTTCTTTTTTATTGACAAAGGTTATAAGATTATATTGGCTAGCTTTTTGGTTAATTTGAATGTTATTATTATTAATGTCCTATTGAGATCAATTTTGATTTTATTTAAAGAAATTTTTTATTCTCCAAAAGCTTTCCCAAATCATTAAAAACTATAGTTTTTAACGCAATAAAACGTTGATATGACTTTATTAAAACTTATTATTGACTTTGGGTTAACAATTATGAAAATATATAACTAGCCTTGGATAAGGACTTTGCTATGGATGATAATGCAACTAAAATTTTATACATATTTGATTTTTTTTGGTGTCGTATATGTATTTAGTTTCCATGTTAGTTATGAATTTAATAAAATCATTCTGACAAACATAAAGGATACAAGATAAGTGTCCAAGATCTAGAGGTATTTAGGAGTGGTAGTTTGCTTATTTAATGACTGGTAGTTGTAGGTTGTTTTAGGTAGTGGTTTTCTATGAATAATGGTGATGATTCAACTTGCATTTGTTACATTATGTGATGTAGTTTTCCATGAATAATGGTGATGAATCAACTTGTATTTGTTACTTTAAGTGGTGTGGTTTTCCATGAATAATGGTGATGAATTAACTTGCATTTGTGGATAACAATTAGTGTTTTTACATTAGAAAGGAAATTGTAATTTTAGAAAGATGATATTTGTAGAATTGGTTACAACCATTTGATAAAAGTTTTAGGTAGCTTATTCGTCATATATTTATTAAAATACCTTTGTAATTGATATTGTTTACAACTATGTTTGCAAGGAGAACTATATTAAAGAGTTTACCTCCAACCACAGTTATTAAAAGACCTTTGTAATTCATATTGTTTACAACTATGTTTGCCAAGAGAATTATATTAAAGAGTTTACCTCCAGCCATATTTATTTAGTGTAGTCATTTTGTTTGTAATGCTTTTAAGGTCCAATACATTGTAAAATAAAGGTTAGTTTGAATAAGCGTCCATCTTTTGTCTTTCTAAGATTAGATAATTAAAGGTTTTAGTAAAACAAAGGTTGGTTTGAACAAGTATCCATCTTTAAGCTTTATACTCTTTTTTTTAATCCTCGCTAGTTAAATGTTTTAATATATTTTGACATGTATAAGATGTTGATCTATTATTATTGTTTTATATCAGACAAACATGTAGAAATCTCTTTTCACACTTGCTTCATGTTGCTGAAGAATAGAAATCACTTCACAAAGAAGAGAGTCTTCATGAAGAGATTTACAAGTGTACTCAAATAAATTTATAAATATAAAAATAGAGATCTCTTCATGAGGAAGAGATTTTTCATGTAGAAAGACATTAAAAAGTGCACAAGAACATATATAAAGCATATCTATAATCCATTTTGATAGTAAGGCTAAATGTCATTGAATCCTTTATATTATTTTAGTTCTTAATTTGAGATAAAACATATTTAGAATCCATTTAGATAGTAAAACCAATTGTCATTGAAATATTTATATTATTTTAGTTTTTAATCTGGAATTGAGAATTCGTTCATACCAATCAAAGGTATACTATATACAAATTACGATGTGCTTTACGTCAGCGATGTGTTTGTTTATATGAGTTGAGTTAGATATTCATTTATTTTTCATAATTAAATTGACAATAGATTTAAGTAAGATATTGTTTGTAGTGTTTATGTATGAATTATGTGATATAATTTCTGTGTTTAAATGCAAACATAGATAGGGCATGATATGTGTAGAAAAACCACAAGTTGATTAGCTTGCTTACATATTTTGTTCTAAATTTGTTTTGAATACAAGGATAGATCTTTATATAAAGTAAATGTATAATCCAAAAAAACAAAGTGTTTTTTGTTTTGATTTTCAGTTACTTTTAGTTTTGAATCCTATTAAAGGCTATGGATGACCATTTTATTTTAATTTACACATGCATATACAACCCTCTGAAACTTGTTTTTATTTACCATCATCTCTATAGTAACTCTTACTATAGAGATGATGTGATAGTCTAATAAGGTGCCATGTGGAAAGCCTGTATGTCAGTGTTGATGTGTCAGCTTCTTTGTTAACAACCTGATAGAGTTGCATGTTTTTTTTGTTGAGTGCTCTTCATATTGATTGGATTGTTAAGTTCTCTGCTTAAAACTAATTACACTTTAATTTTGTTTATGTATTTGTGAGATAATAAAAAAACATGCCAAACTAATCAATAAAAATGTATATCTGACCAAAGTTTTGATTAAGACACAACCTTATTCTTTGTTAAGATTCTCTTTAAATATTTTTTTATAAAACCATGCATCATCAATTCAATTCAATTACATAACATAAAAAAAGATATTTATTCAACTGATTCATACACAAAACAAGAACCACGTGGTGGCAATGTCCCCGACATTGCCACATGCTTTTGCTAGAAGAAAAAATGCTTCTTAAAATAATAAGAAGGCACACTCTAAGAGCATTTGTTATCCATGATAGTAATCAACAACGTATTATTAAATAGAAATAAACATTGTCTCTTATCATTAGAATAGAGACATTGTAGAGATTGTGTTATTAAAAACATAATTCAATTTCATTAAAAACGTTATGTATTTCAAACTTTTGTGCTAACATATATAACAAACTAAGAACCATCTTATTTGGGATTTTGGGTTGATGGTCGTTAGTTTGATGGATTCAATGGATAGACTTAAATTCTCAAGTATAAGAACATAAATTTAGTCTTGTGCACTCATACAAGAAACTCATACAAGGTTAAATATTATACTAAGTTAGATTGTTAATATGAACTTTTAATGTCTAGGATAATTTTATCTAACTTTTAAACTATTAAATAGGTTTCCTACTTAAATCAATTCCAAATATTGTTATGGGTCTGTACCGTTTCAAATTTAGGTAGTTGGGAATTCTTAACCATCATGTAAAAATGGCTCTCTATGTAGTTAGTAATTTTTTTCTTTTATTCAAAGTGCATTTCATATAAATAAATAAAATAAAACAAATATGAAAAATAAAAATTTCTACCATTTTAAATATATCAAATAAAATAATACATTAAATAGTGAAATAAATATTTCCCCAATTATATAGTTGAAAAGAAACCACTCAACTTTGTTAAAATATCCAATCCTATAAATAATTTATAGTTTAATATACATACAAAATCATATGAAAAATAACATTACTAACATCCCTACTCACTTGAAAGATAGAAACTAATAGAATACATAGAGATACAATATATATTAAATCATGGTTGAGGTAATATACAATGTATATAGTGTTACATCACTATGTAAAAAATAATTAAACACGCAACACTTATAATTAAATTATGCACTTTTCCTCAAGGATATGGATTCAACTTTGAAACATATCCTCGATTTTATGATTATGAATACTATTGACGAAAATGTATCATAATTAAAAATGAATCAATATATACATATGTCCATAAACTAATTGAAATACGCAATAGTTTTAGCTTGAATTTATTTAGCTTTTGTATTATGGAAGAAGTATGTGGTAACTAATTGTAAACAATTAGTTAGTGGTGGGGATTTAATTGTTTTGATGGAAGTCTAGGTTGGTGTATTTAACAAGATTTGTTGAGTGGTTTTGTATATTTGTTTGGATTAAAAAAAAACTAATTACAAAAAATTGTAATACTTGTTTGAAATGAATGGATTTAAACATACAAGTCTTCTATTTAAATAAGGTTTGATACAAAGTTTAAACTAATCAAGGATCAACTTTCTTAGATTTTAAGGTGTTTTCCAGGGTTTCTTCTGAATCTTTACAAAGATGCATCAAAGAGGCCCTACGATCCTTCGCTTCCTCAAATTTCCGGCAATAAGAGTTTTGTGATGGGCTAGAATCCAAAAGAATACATTGACCTTTGGCAAACCATCGTTACAACAAATCTTATTCCACTTTGTATATTTTTTTATCCTGTTCTTGTTCTTGTAAACAAGGGACTATCCTTTCTTCACCGAGTAAGAATTTGTCTTTCCCCAACCAAGGTTGTCTTTAATGTGTCTATGAATTGGGGCTTTCCCATGCAGAAGGGAAAGAAAAAATTTGTAGTCTGTTTGAAGGTGCACTGGAATTTCAAGGTTCTTCCACCCATCCTATCTACCACTATTTTTCCAGGAAGAAATATCATAGAAGGTGCTGATGTTGTTGCAATCAAAACATTCCTTAATATCATTTAGTTCCTGGCGGAAATTAGCTGGGGAGTTCGAACCAAGTCTATCATGCCAAATCTTGATTCGTTTTCCATTCCCTTCTATCCAATGAATGTTGTATTGAATGATGTAAGTTGCCTTTTTGTAGAGGTCCCAACTAGGAGATCCAACTCTGTTCATATCTATATCCTCACCACATTTTCTTCTAGTACATGTCATGTATTTTTTCTAAAGGGTCGTCTTCCACCAAGCATTTTCACCAGAGATTACTCTCCATAAAATTTTTGTGATAAGGGCTAAATTCATGATTAGAGGATCTCTTACTCCCACTCTACCACATTACTTTGGGTTGCACACCATGTCCTAGTTTATCAAATGGATTTTTTTTTCGGTACTGGTAGCCTTGCCTCCTTGCCAGAGAAATTTCTAGATTTCTCTGTTTATTTCCTGTATAATTTGTTTAGGTGCTAAGGATATTGAGCAGACATAAATCGAAAAGGCAAAAAGGACATCTTTTATAAGGACTAATTTTCATACTGGGTTGAGCCATCTAGTTCCCCAAGAATTGATTTTTTTTCTTTGTCGGTCACACTATGCCAGTCTGCCATCTTTTCCCCCCCCTTGAATATGGGAATGCCCAAATAGCTGAAGGAGTTCCAAATTGTTAGTCCCTCGAATCCAAGGATTCTTGATATCCTTGCCATGGTTCCAGGGAGTCAATTCCATCCATAAAATTTTGATTTCGAAGCATTAACCTTACCATCACAGGCTTTAAGGAAGATGGAGAGAACTCTTTTGAACCTTTTTTCTGTGACCGTAAACGCACCCCCCAAGCAAAATGGTGTCATCGGCAAACTGTGCATGGTTTGTAGATATGACTCCTCTTGGAATTTTCAGGCCTTTAAGATCCCCATTGTCTTGTTGTTGTTGAAGCTTTCCGCTCATGGAGTCAATGACCAAAAGGTAAAGATAGGGATTCTAATAGAGTTGTAACAATATTATGTGTTTGAATGTGGTAGTTACTATGTGGATTTGAATATAATTAGTGGTTGAGAAAAATTTGAGAACATCTAAAGCATTGGCGTTTTTATTGTTTTTTTGATTAACTACTATAGATCCATTTTAAAAGTGGATCTATAAGGCTCTGGAGGGATCAAATTTCTCAAGGTGCAAACTCTTTTTTAGAGTGTACATGTGGAGAAAGTGTTTTAATTTATCTAATTTTGTAGTTATATATATATGGGGTTATAAAAATTTTAAATTTAATTTGAGAAAATCATTAACTTCAAGTGCCTTCATTGTAATGATTTCACCACTAAAGTTTTATTACGCAACACATTTTTCTAGGACAAGCTATGTTCATGAAAAACTTTTTTTTTACCAACAAGTTGTGAATTTATGCCGCTTCTAATGACATCAATATCACACTCACTCACCTTTGGCAATCTCTCCTATAATCTATTGTAGAATGTAACTTATGACTATTTTTTTTTGCTACTGAATTGTGAGTTTATACCACTTCTCTTGAAATCATTACATATCCACTCTCACAACAAAACGCCCAACTCAATTTGTAAGAATTTAAAAGGAGCAAGCTCTTACACCAGGGGAGAACTGTTGTGACCATAAACACATTAAAGTATCGTAAGGAATAAGAAAAAGTTTAAAGGTGTGAATCTCTTCATGCCTATTGCATTTATAGTTAAAATTACGGGGTCTCAAGAAGCTGATAATGTATTCGGTAATGGTGCCACCGGATGAAGGAGGAGAAGGAGTTTAAATCGACTTAGGCCTGATGGTGATATGCCATAAGGTTTATTTCTGATTGAATAACTTGTTTGGAATTGTGCAAGCTGTATCCTGTGGTGTACCAAAGGGTTGCGGGCCAGTTTAAGTCTTTCATCAATTGTACAGAACAATCCATTTGTTTTCTGTATTTGCACTTCTGATTTTTGTAATAAAATGTTATTTTGCTATTTTCGTGGTTGAAATCTTTCAAACAAAGCGGATGTTCTTATACATAAAATTCAGCTGGTTATTGTATGATTTTTAACATCTTATGTATGTATTTAAGTACATTTTTTCTTTTGTTGAGATCTGAAATTTTTGGCCTTATGGTAGCCAATTTATACAGTTACTGAAATTTCAGAGATTTAAACTGCAGCTCTGTATTAGATAGAGATTGTTTATAAATTGGGTGTTGCGGACATTTTTTCATTGGTTTTTAGTTACATCCTCCTCCAATTCACATACATTATAAATAGTAGATTTGTAACTATGCAGTGTGAAGTAAATGGGTAGATGACTAAATACCCCATAATGTTATAGATAATTAGCAAGATAAATGGATAATCTATAATATTATAATATCATTAGATAATTATGGATGTAATCTAGTAACATTATGGGGTATATAATGTAATCTAGTAACATTTAATCTACCTTAATTCATCTAGATTACTAGATGACTAATTATCCATATTTTCCAGCAAATGAATCTAGGGAGAGCTCCCCATGCTCTAGTAAAGTCTGGTTTTTGGATGAGAGAACCCTGATAGTAATATTTCCAGCTTGAAAAGAGATCATTCCAGTTCATTGCCATTATAATATACCCCATAGAATTCCTAGGTTGGGTAGGGATTTTGCTAGGGTAGTGTTTCCCTTGGTTTTCACACCTTTTCTCTTCTAAAAAAAATAGTTGTAGGGTTAGTTTAGGATTAGTTTTAGGGTAAATTTAGGTTTGCAATTTTATGTTGAAAACCCTAAAAATTAATTTTTTTTTTTTTTGCATTTTTTGGCCTCCCTAAACTTTAGGCCTCCTTCCCTAAAAATTCAGACTAACCCCTAGATCCCTAAAACCCCCAAGGAAGAATTATAGGGAACCCTAAAAATACAAAAATCCCAAAAATCTCAAAATTTTCCCATTAAGTAATCTCGAAACATGCATCTTGATAAATTTCCTTCACTGTGGGCTTGTACAGCTATCACAGGGGATTCACCTTATTGAGAAATATCTTATCAGGTTATCAGGTTCATTCATAAAGGGGGTTTTTGATTGTGAAAAATAAGGTCAATATATTGTAGGTATTGGGGGTTGGGACTAGGGTATGGGGGGTATAAAAATGGGTTTCTAGTAAAAATAAGGAATATATTGTAAAAAAATGGGT
This sequence comes from Pseudotsuga menziesii, assembly GCA_001517045.1. Lineage (NCBI taxonomy): Eukaryota > Viridiplantae > Streptophyta > Pinopsida > Pinales > Pinaceae > Pseudotsuga > Pseudotsuga menziesii. The sequence continues at coordinate 423,626 of LPNX010371100.1, read as the reverse complement.
TTTTTAATTGGAAATATGTATTGGGAGGGGGATCAACAAAAGAATTTTGTAAGTAATTTTTAATATCTAGTGAAATTAAAGGTATTTTTTACTATCCCATGAATGACGGCTCTATGCCATAGTTTCACTAAGTGAAGACCCGGTGGCAACTATACATTTACCTCTATTCTGGTCACTGGCACACCCGTAACACTTCTGTTTATGTTCAAATGAAACTCTCATTGCTAGACTTGAGAGTTGAAAGAGTAAAGCCAACATAATTGAGCTCCCTGCAATTTTTAAAAAAAATATCACACTTCATCTGCATTTGCAATTTTTAACAAAAGGATCACACTTCATCTACATTGAAAACTATAACTTTGAACAATTATCTGACATTTTTCCTGTAGAGACTAGCTTTTTGTGGAGATCCTAGTTATTTTGTGAATTATTTATGCAATTGCTAAAGATTTAATGTTTGTTCAGAAAATAGCTCTGGGGACGGAGAAGGAGACTGAGGGGGAAACAAATATGGAGATGCATTTGGTGCTTTCCATGGATATGGAAATGCATTTGGTGATCCTAATGTTTCTAAACTTTCACACATTTGTCTGCCCTCAACACATCCAAAGATCCCAATGTTTCCAAACTTGGCAACAATTCTAACTGAGAGAAACCGATAGCAATCAGTTGTTGAATCTTTGTACACTACGAAAACCCCCTCATGCTAGAGTCAATTTCACACATTTGTATGCACATAATTTGTTCAAAGATAGGTCCAATGCATTCATACTTGGCAGCTCTTCTAAATCAGAGCAGAGCACTCATTAAGATGTAGGAGATGAATTTTTGTTGTCTGCACCAACCCTCGAATGCTCTTCAGTTGCAGACATTCACTAGTGCTCAACTCCTCCAAAGATAGATAAAGAGATAGATTTCAAGGAAAACATTCGAGCAATCTCCACTGACTCTTCTTTAGAATATCTAGATCTATGGCTCAATTAGCAATAATCTAGATAAAAATTTCATATATAAATTCTACGTTATCAAAAGCAATAGCTTCAGTCACAATGCCAAGCATAAAAAACAAATTATGGATCTTAAATTGTAAAAACAACGAAAACATGCAGCTATTAAAGGATGCGTGTAGTTTAGATTAGATACTAAAATTTGTAATAATCACAAATTGCAAAAATATTGGAACATGGAATATATTGGAAAAATTTTAAGTAAAGAATTGTCCTCAGTGACCGATGTTGTATCCATTTATGAACAAATATCAATTTAACCAGCTTACCAGCACTTCAACTCCCTCTCTAAGTTTCAACCTGTTTTCCTGTTCTGTTGTCTCCTGTAGGAAGAGAAATGTGAAGACACCCAAATCATTATGGCCTGACACCTTGGGAATGAACTCGTATTTGAACCGTGGTCATTTGAAGGGAGCCTCACTATAGAAAACTATGATGATTGTTCCATTTGAAAAGAAAAAAATGATAGAAGTGCACCAATAATAAACCTAACCTATGGCTTTCAAATTATGTTGAAGGTCAAATCCAAAATTATGTTAATGTTGTCACAGATTCTCATAAGCTAATAATTTGAATTATAAAACCCTTTTTAATTTTTATATATATTGCAAAATTTTAAAATATATACTAAACCATCACCCTCTACAAAAACTTAATAAAATTTTATTACTTGAAGCATTTATATTATCAAAATGATAAAAGCATATCATATTATATAAATATTGTTAATTACATCAATTACTAAACAATAGCTCAACAAGTGGGTGATTGATCTACTTTCTGGGCCTGCAGGTTGAACATAAAAAAAATCTAAAAGACATAGGTTACTTCAAAGTATATCTATTAGATTTCCATGCCAAATCTATTGAAAATTTAACAAAGATACTTCTAAACATCATCTTTCCAAAAAATCAGGTGACAGTGAATTTGGACAGCTCCAGGATGTGAAGATGTCGATCAGAGAATACTTAGCTCTAATATAACCTGTTATGATCCAAATTACCCAAAACACCATGATAAAGGTTGAATACCACTTGTTATGATATTTCATATAATGCCACTCCATTATGATGCAAAACAATGAATGAAAATATTATTAAGAACCCATTTCAAGTGGGCAAACCTCCTAATTGCAATAGATCAATACAAAAAAATGACAATCATCAATCAGTCTTCTTACTTATATAGAGAAGAAGAGAATAGGGTTAGGTATACCCATACTACCCCCCTAAGGGAATGCACGTATAGAGAGAGTGGGAAACTTTCCCCCCTTGCATAGTCAACTATAGAGTAGAGCTACATTCCTTGGCATCTCACAATAACACTAACTAGAACCTTTTAACAGTTAGTAAGGCCGACACTCCAATATAATGACTTGTCAGAGGAAGGGTCACCAAATGAATGTTAATAGGGTTGATAGTAGACACCTATAGCTTGCTATGTTATTTTAATATTAGCTAGCTATGAGTATATTGCTAAAGGTTCTTACATGGAAACAACATTTAAGGACTTCAACAATTCTCATAAGACATTGTATGCAGTATGGCTGCAAATGACTACCCACCAAATGAAAAGCTAAAGGCTACTTTTCTGGACCTCGAGAGGAACATTATTGAATAATATGTGAACAAGACACTTTGGCAGCGCTGCAAACAAAAGGGAAACAATAAGCAAGCAAAATAGTTATTTAACAGTAGATAATCTGAATTCCCAGTCTTACTCAGGGACAAAACAATTTCTTATCTTGCAATTAGAGGATTGTGCTCAGATTGATAAAGTCCTATCTTTGAAAGAGAAACAATGATTTGTATACACTTCTATTCTGACTATGGTGAGGGTAAAAGTCTGCAAGGTCGATATTAATGCCCATGCAACACCACAATATGAATTGACCAACAACCTAATGGACAAACAAACTGGAAATGTTACTTCAATGATAAAATATGGAGTTGTCAAAAGGGCATTGGTCAGTTGGTAAAGAGGGGGTGTTTCATACACCCACTGATATTCAAATCCCTGGGACATGTTTCAGCCATTGTGGGTGTCACCCTCTACAAGTAAGTTGTTTCGATGGGGCTAGGTACAAGCCTGGGAAAATGTGTATACCTATGGTTTCTCCATTGAAAGGATCTTTTTAGGATATCGTAAGTTTGCTGCAATCCATTGTAATAATCCCATAATGGGAAGGACATATTTGAATTAAAAAGCAGAAAATTATTGTAACTGGGTTTATGTAATGAACAGTGAAAAGATTAACTAGAAGATAAACTAGAACCGTGCGGGTGGGTTACATGGAAATGGTTAATAGATTCAGATTTTTTTACAACTATACTTTGTTTCTTGGACACATATTTTTAGTTTGCAAAAGTGTATACCTGAGTATATGAACAGATACATGTACACACATAATGCAATCAGAATATATAAACTTGCGACTCTTAGAGAATAAAATGGGGATGGGGAAGAAGATACCATATGTGGGTATTTGTCTTGCTCGACCACTCCAGTGTTCTCCAATTTGATATTGAGATACTGATCCACTGAGTACAGAGTTCCTCTGATGGCCGAATTATTCTTCTCTATTTCATGCATCCACTTACAAATTCCCTGGACGATGCAAAACCTCTTTATAATGGAGACCCTTTGCGAATCACACACATTCGACGTTTGCAAGGATGTTAGAACTGTTTTAAGGTTTGCAATTTTCACAATGATTCATTGAATTAGTAATTTTTGTATTAGGAGGGTGGACGGTAATGATAATATTTATGTTCAACACTCATTCATACAAAGTGATTATACAGTATCGCTACGTTCTTCCTGAGTCCATCCCTCTTTAAGTTATTATTATGCGTTCTTGTTGTAGATTGGATTAGAATGTTTCTGGGTTTTGCTTCATTGTCTTTTGTGTATTCATATATTTGTACTAGTTTTTTGTGTGGTGACACGTATTGATTTGCAGGGTATATGAATGATGAAGGAAATAAATCTATCCAACACTTTGTTATTGATGTAACCCTACTTTTATTTTGCTGAATCCAAAAACTATGTTTTGTGCTCTGATGGTTCATCGTATGATGATAAAAAAACATAATCTTAGGACACCTTCTTACACAGCTAGAAAGTTGTGGATGAGAGAGAGTGAATTGTGATGATGACCACTATGCATTAGCTTTCATTCCTTATTTTTTCCCTTGTGTTTGAACTCATATTTTTAGTGTTTGCCATGCAAAACTTTTAATGTTTAGGGGTTTCCCCAGAAATCCAATATTCAATATTTTTTCCCAAAACAAATTATTGTTTTGGGTTCCACCTAAAATGCCAAATTTTTTCTAACAAAGACTCCCATACTTTATTTCTGTCGTTTTATGAATATCAGTTATCACATTTGGCCAATCTAGACAAGGAGAGGGATCATACCTGCTATCATTTAACCTAGATCAATCATTAGAGGAATTTTGGGGTCTAAAATGGGCCTCCTAAGGAAAATAATAAAATAATAGTTAAAATAATAAAATAATATTGATTAATTTTGGAGGAAGAAAGAAAAAAACTACTTTTTGTGTTCGTATTTTCGACATATCTATTTGTGTTTTTACTCAAATTTCGATCGGGAGAGCTCGTTGGATGCGGAATCAAATTCCGCATCCAACGAGCTCTCCCAATCAAAATTTGAGTAAAAACACAATGAGATATGTAGAAAATACGAACAAAAAAAATAGTTTTTTTTAATGACAAATATGTCAACTCAACCATTATGGTTGACTTATTTTACTGAAATTCTATTGGTTCTTGAATTCCAACTCACAAAAACTTATTTTGGCATGTTTTCTTATATTTTAGACCCCAAATTTCCTCTAATGGTGGTGACTGCTGTGAGTCTCCATTAGACCATAGAGATGTAGTCATGAAAGGTGATGCGACGAGTCAAAGAGTGCAAGGAAAATGGTTTGACATTCAAAGAAAATGGAGTGATGCATAGAGAAGTTGAAGTGAAGGTTCTTGAAGAGTCAAGAAAAAATCATAATGGTTTGATAATAAGAGATTAAGGTTGGGGTTTTAAGGGTCATAAATCTTTTCCAAGGCACTAGTTGTTGCTAATGGGATTTTGAGATTTCCCAAAGGCTAAGGGATCTGGGTCAAAGCTGTATGGTATAAATACATTGCACCCCTTTCAGTGAAGAGTGGTTTAGGAATGAAGGCAAATATTGCAGAAACGTTTCTAACATGGGGAAGCATTTACTTAATGCTTTTGATGTCATCAGAAACTAGCTAGTTTGGTAGATTGATGATGGAAGAAAAGTTAGGCTAGATCAAAACCCATGGCTTTGCAGTGATGGTGTCCATAGACTACCAGAAACTAGCTAGATTGGTGATGGAAGAAAAGTTGGCCTAGGTCAAAACCCATGGCTTTGCAGTGATGGTGTCTATAGACTACCAGAAACTAGGTAGATTGGTGATGGAAGAAAAGTTAGGCTAGGTCAAAACCCATGGATTTGTAGTGATGGTGTCCATAGACTGCCTCTAGCCATGGTGGAATGTTTTGAGAGATCAGGGACTCATCACCTTGTACCATATAAGTGATATGGAAAATTCTCAATGTTTTTGTACAACATTTGGCTATCAGCTGATGATCTATCTTGAGAGGAAGTTAGAGACATGCTCGCTTCGGAGAGGAATAACCAGGTTCTCAATAATAGTCGGGTCACATTAAAGGATATTGAAGATTCTTTGGTGTGGGCATGAAATCCGTACAAGAGTTTTAACTTTCCAAAGCTTGGATATATGGTAGTTTCCTAAGACCAGTTGGTGGCACAAGAAAATTTGGAATTTCAATTGCCCTTTGAAATGCAAGCTTTTCTTATGGCTCTGTCTAAAAAAATCAATTTGGGTGTCTTAGTTTCCTGCTCTTATCTTTCTAGGATGTGGGCTCATGCTGGTATGCAAAATTCCCACAAAATTTTTCCCTTTTGTTGGGGCCTCTCTTAATGATGCTCTTGCTCTTTGGACCAAAAATAAGTCTTTTGAGGGTTACCTTTCCCTTCCTATTATTTTCATCTGGGGGTTTGGATTGCCAGGAACTTGTCTATCTTTGAGGATATTCACATGTATCCTATTGTTTCAGCTGATATGGAGTGGCCTATTTTGAACCACCTCCCACAGTTGGTCATTCCATCTAGATCTAGGGTGATTGAGGTGGCCAACTAGATCTAGAGTGATTGAGGGGGTGATTGATAAAAATCCTTGATCTGGGTGATTAAGGTCGAAGTGATTGATAAAAATCAACCTTGGTTGTTTTTTTGATGGTGCTTCTCAAGGCACTCTTCCTTTAGGTGGAGCAGGAGGTATTTTGTATCTCAATGATCATCAATGATTATGCCCAGTTTCAATTCATAGATTATGGAGCAGGAGGTATTTTGTATCTCAATGTTCATCAATGATTATGCCCAGTTTCAATTCATAGAGGAAAACAGACCACCTGGAAATCTTCTCCTTATTCCTACTAATGAGGGGATTCCTTCGCAGAGAGTAGTGTTGGAATTTGGTTCCATTCATAGTTTGGATTGAGGAAAATAGACCACCCAGAACTCTTCTCCTTATTCCTACTAATGAGGAGATTCCTTGGCTGAGAGTAGTGTTGGAATTTGGTTTTTATTCTACCCCTCAATTTATTTTTTTGACGTTTTAGCATTTTATATCGCCCATCATGAAAAGGTTTGCTTAAAATTTTACCCTTCAACACTGAAGGTTTGCTAGAAATTTTAACCTTCAATAATTTGTTTTTATTATTATTTTTTTTCAAAATAATATTTCTTTCTAACATTTTTATATTAAAATAAAAAATGACTAAAGGTTTGGTAAAAGTTTTACCCTTCAATAATTAGTTTTTGTTAATTTTTTTTCAAAATAATATTATTTTTTATTATTTTATATTAAAATAAAAAATGATCATTAATATCTATCATGATACATTAACTTGATTCATGTTTATTTTATATTCCATTTATATACTAAATTAATATTAAATTAAAATATAACTGTCTTTTTCAATTTAGTTCATTCTTTAAACTGACTCCTCAAAACACCGTCAGATTTTGATTGCCATTCAAGGAGATAGATTTGCCGATAGCTGGGATTGATTTTTAACTATAGTTGGGACTGATTTTTAACCACAGAAAATAAATCCCAAGCACTACTTTGGATCCAACGAACAATTACAGAGTAAGTCACACTAAGAATCCACAATAAGCCCAAGCCACTATGGATGGATTCTCGAAGTGGAGGGAGAGAGTCAAGAGTTGTTAAGTGTGGAAACATTTTTGTTTAGGAGATGGGTGGTTTGATTCCATTACCACATAAATTAAATGCATGCTGTACAAGTTAAATGTAGTCCTTAAAATAACAACAATTTTTAAATTTTCACTAATGAACATTCCTCCAAAAACTTAAAGTTTTGGAATTACCTATAATTGGGTGACAAATATATAAGATTATAGTATATCCCATAACGCAATATATTTTTTCACTAAGCTTTCACAACATTTAAAAAATATAATTGATTTAGGTTTTTATAATTGAATTTTTACAGAGAAAAAATATGATCATTAATTTTACAAATTTCAGAGGCAATTTTCATTCGAAATTTACATACATATTTCATGTCTTCAAATCTTTAGTTTACTTGTATTGCATAAATCACTATCAAAAAATACAAGGAAAAGAACATTTCTTCTAAATAATAGATTTTTAAACAAATCTCTAAATCAAAATCAAAAAATTTCTACAAGCAGTACCTTTGATAATGTTTTCCAAAACTGTGTCTCCAAGTGGAGAGGGCTTCTAACTTCCAACTCCCAACTTTCAAATCATTTACTTAAGCATTGAGCACTGAAATTTGTACCATGCAGTTGCTAATTGGAATAGTAAAGAGAATAAAAAATAATAGAAAAATCATTGTTAAATGACATTTTTATGCTTTTCAGGATTACATGTTAATTTAAATTGTAAAAAAATAATAGAAAAAAGATGGTTAAATAACAACTTTTTTCTTCCAGGAAAAATCAAAGAAACTTACAAAATAGAAAGACATGGATGATGGAAATAACACTAACTTAATATTTTTCTTTCTATCAAAGTACTCTTGGAGAAGTTTTAGTAATAATGGTATTCATTTGATGGTCAAAATGCCTCAGAACTGTCATTGTTCCCATCAAATTCCATCACTGAGTATATGTATTCTAAAATATGAACTACCGATAAACTTTTTGTATATAACTTCTGATTTTAAAGTTTCTTCGTAAGTGCAAAGCATGGATGATTATAGAAATACATTATGTAAAGCTAAATGTATAGTTTTCTTTTATTGAGTAAATTATAATTATTTTTTAATGAGAAAAAAACACAAAATAAAAATATATGCCAGTAGTCTGGCGTGAAAAATGACATAATCTCTACCAATGGAATAAGAAATAAATGATTGAAAAATAAACAAGATAAAAACTGTGATATGGAAAAAATGAATTTCTAAGTCACCCATGATGAAATGAGAAATAGATAATTTGAAAAAAGTACAAAAGTAATTAAAGAAATACTTTGAAAAAAAAAGAATTTCAAGTCTCCCATGCTAATATAAAACATCTGCGATCGTTAAAATGAAGGTTGGTGATTAACAAAGGGAGAATTGAGATCGCACTTATTGGGACATTGGAGCTTGGTACAATGGGAATGCATCTAAGTAGTCGAATATAAATCTATTAATCAAAAGAATATCTCAAAAATTAACAGCTTACTTGACAAAGTTGATCTTAATGTGACGGCAATTGAGCACTAGGTCCTTAAATCTTAAGTAGCTTCAATAGCCTGCCATATAGCTACCCTTGCATTAAAGCCTGCTGGGCATCATCAGGCTAGTTATTGATCACTGATTCCTTAGGTGTTTGTAAATTATCTGCTTCCTAATTAGTTGTACTGGCACTGAATCCTCTTGAGTAGACTGGGGATCTGAATGCTTTTTCAAATCCCGGCAGCTTCCTTCATCTCTTGGAAACAAAGAACGAAGCAGTTGGAGAGAAGGCCTGCATCTATATATCCTTTTTCCACTGTGACCTGCACCCTCAAGCTACCCATGTAGCTTGTACACGTCACAAGAAGCACCTGCCATGTTCCAAATCGAATTCAATAATGGAAATCACAATTTTATTATCCATTGATTTACACATAAAACAAAAGAAAGGGTAAGGGTAACATCGCACCTGAGGCACACCAGATGCCGAGAAGAATAAGGTTTTAATCCCATATCCAGCTAGACATATCTATTCTCCCGGCCCGGCCATATTTGACAATGAAAGCGTCGTGTTTGCCAGGGTGTTGTACATGCATTAAGTAGATGTCTATTGCAACATTCCATATGATAATTATAAGACTTTCATTTCTCTCTTATGTAATCTTTCCTACATGTAACAGTAATAATAGATGTATTTATGTACCTGTGATCCTTTCAATTTAGTTACATAGCCCATCGCTTTACCCAATATAAAGGCTACAAACGACATTTTCTTTCTATCTAGATCTTCTTTCACCTTGCAAAGAATGTCCAGAGAATTATCCAACATGTCCAAGGGTATCCCAACATGTAAAAGACCAAAACGATTTCCCCAAGGTGCTTTGCTGTTGGGTTTAAGCATCTGCTTCATGTCCTGCATATTTCCACTTGTTAGCAGCAACATTCATTTGACTATAATTAGAACTGCAACTATAAAAGTAGATAGTAGAGTTTACTAAATTATACCCTGGGTTGGGACCTGGCTCTCATGTTCATCGAAACTATCGCCATTAATTTCAAGTTTTCCACAGCATCGACACTATTCTCATCTGCATTCAATATCTCAACAAAGAAGACTAGTTAGGAAGTGAAAATACATACATCAGAAACAAAAGGGATCAAGGATTTGGTTGCACGATAGCCAAGAGTTAAGCGCAGGTAGCGTCGAAGTCCATTAAATACCACGCCTAGTAACACATCATTCACTATCTGTAAAACAATGCAGAGTTCAGCAAAACAGAAATCCACTTGCAAAAAGTTTGAGAAACTGACAGTAGACTGATAAATTACCTACCCCTCCAACTGAATTTTTGATGGGTTGAATGTCTTCCATTCTGAAGGTGGCAGAAGACATAACTTTAGGCATCCACTCCACTCCAGGATCTCCCCGAATCAGCAACTAGCTATCGTCCATCCAATTCAGCCTCAATAAACTGCTGATCAAATCGAGCAATGTCCACCATATTGTAAGCACAACGGTCAACAGCCGCTGCCATATGTTATGAAGTGTGAACCAATGGATTTGGGATTTCTGAG
>LPNX010371100.1:387543-413198 GCA_001517045.1 Pseudotsuga menziesii | reverse complement strand
AAAAAAAAAAAAAAAAAAAAAAAAAAAAAAAAAAAAAAAAAGTGTTGTGAATTCATATCAAAATCATTATCCAGGAGTTGAAAAACAAATCATCCCTCCATTCATATAACGACCTGATATCTTGGGTTTTGGGTACTGTTCTGAAAGATTTAGCAGAAAAGGAGGATGGCTGATAATTTTTCTTCCTCAGGCACATTTAGTATTCCATAATGATAACAAACAGATGTAACAGGGAAGCATCAAACCTTTGGAGGTGGAGAAGCTCGGGCATACTTCGAATTCCAATTTCAAGGAGGGATTTTGAAATATTAATGAAAAATAGCTGGCAAGCAATTCCAAGCAAGCATCATACCATATGTCAAGATACTAAGATGACGTAACCCCGCCGTCGGGTCTTGGGGCACAAATATCCACACCAACGTCACTTGTACATAGCCAATAGAATGTCATTTAATTACAATTTTAAAAAATCACGTTAAATAAATAATATTTCAACTATGGTATAACTTTAGAAAAATCAAAAAATCAAAATTAAATAAATGAATTAATTGATGTGAGCAATTCATATATATCCCCTCCGTCGGGGACATAATAAAACCAAGCTACAAATACAATACAAAACCACATAAATGTATTAAAAAAACAATAGAGAGCCACACAAATGTATCAATAAAATAAATAAATACTTTATTCTATTCATAAAAATACACAAATATAACCTGAACAACAAATATAAAAAGTATAAAAACCAACCAATATTTTAAAATATATGCTTCAAAACCATAAATATGTTTTTTCTTTAATTATAACATATTTTAAAATGAAGTTAAATAAAAATGAATTAATTTCAAAAACCATTTTGAAATATAATATTATTTCCTAAAAAATGAATTTATAAATTCTTGGAATAAAAGATATTTAAAAAATTAAAAATTTTGTGAATTTAAATGTAAATGTATTATTTCTCAACATCTTAAAAGTGATTCTTAAAGATATATTTTTAATTCAACAGAATATTTTTTGTAATTATATTAATATAACAAAATTACATATTAAGCATTTTGATGATACTTGATATCTACAATTAGAAAACAAAATGGTTATAAAATAAACCAAGTATCAAACAATTTTTATTAGAATCCCATTAATAAATTGTAGGAAGGATAAAATTAGTTATTAGACCATCTCAATGTTTCCATGTTTGCCAATTTTGTCTCGACGAGAATGTTGAACCTTCTTTAGACAACTCATTAGCTTGTGTATTATTTTCTCTATTAATACATTGGAAGTAAATTGAATGAGGCATCTATTAATACATTGGAAGTAAATTGAATGAGGCATCTTTTGAAGTCATAGTATCATCAAAGACAAGTTGTAAAATAATATTATCATGTATATTTATGTTGGATCCATTTGATTACAATGTGTGAGTCACCAAAGACTTGAACATTTTGAGTGCAATGATGCCATGCAAGTTTGAGAGCGAGCATTAGAGTTATCAACATAGCTAAATTATTGGATATTTTGTCCCTGCTTTAAATTCACACCAATAACAGTTTGATAAGTGCAATTTTCCTCTAACTCCACATAATAATGGGTTCTCTTGGAAACTCCATCAAAATATAAGCAAGCCCCAAACTTGTCTACGATCACTTGGACATAGTTTCTTGGATCTTTACTAAATTTCTATCGAAGAAAGCTATCGAGAATGTTCATTTCTTGTCAAGCACATTGATTGAAGATATATGTCGATTCTCAAATAAATGTATTTCTAGGTAACCATACTCCCCAAGCTACAATGGGAAGAAGTGCATGATACATTTTCACAATAGAATTCCCATCCCAAATTTTAAGAGATTCTTTTAGTATGACTCCATTCCAAAAATTATTTGAACCCGTTAAAGCATTTAATTCCTTTCAAACTCATTCAGTGTACAAACAAAAGTTGAGTATGTGATTAATATTTTCATCATTTTCTTTGTAGAGGGAGCACAATTCAGGCCCAGTTTTGTTTCTCTTTTACAATTTATATCATGTAAACACCTTGTTAATGAGTAATAATCACAAAAATGCTAGCTTTGAATGTGCATTTGTAATTCCATATCTTCCTCCACCACTAGATAGGCTCGTCCCTAGTACCCTCTTCAAATAAAACCTTGTAGCCCAACTTAGGGGAATATGTGCCTCTATTTGGATTTTTTGAGTAGCTCATAATCCCTTAATCTTGACATGACTAGAACTCAAATTTACTATGTATTCGTCCCATTATAAAGCTTCATCATTTGGCAACCTAGTTCTCTTTGCATTCTTCCATTCTTGACTTCAAATTGTGGACATGTTAGTGTTGTCTACTTGAGACAAAGTAAAGATGCCTTTCTCTTTAAGAGTACCAATTAAGTTTCTTGATAGCCTAAAGGATTCACCACAACCAACCATGTCTTCACCTAGTCTGACCTTGTGGCCATCTCCCACCTTCCATACAAACCAATTTCTACAAGGGGAAAGGCATTTAGACAATCCTTCCAAATGATTGATTAATTTTGAAAAGATATTGACGAAGCTCTGATCCAATTCTTCCATTGAGTTAGGAGCACCATACGTTTGATTAATCATTGAGTACCTTCCCCAATATAAGCCTCCAAGCACTTTAAAAAATAGAACAATGGCATATTCAAAAAAAAATTTAACCCAAGCCTCTAAACCTCCTTTGGACTATTAATCTTTTCCATTTAACAAGTGGAGTGCCTCTTTTAACCATATTGCTAGACCATATAAATTTGTAACATAACCTTTTCAGTTTATCCAAGGTGTGGGTAATCCAATGCATGTGGATGAATTGAATATCAATTTTACCAATATCAATCTTCCTCCTCAAGACAACCAATTTTTACACCAAATCAAGTCTCTTCTAAACTTTTGAAATAATCCATACCCACTCCATTTTCCCTTAGCCATTGGGATTTATGATAAAACCAAGGTATTTTAATCCTTGCTTCAAATATAATTGTTGATACGATAATAATTCTATAAATTCTCCTTTTTTTATTCCATCCCAACCAAAGAAATGGTTGATTTCCTAATATTCACCAATATCCTGGTAACAAAACAATAGAAATCAAGTGTTTTTTTTTAAATTGAGAAGCATCTCGTCTCAATCCATCACAAAACAATAAAATTTCATCTACAAATCACAAACAAATTAGTTTAACCAATATAATTGTATTACCCTTTAAAAGTATCGTCATTTTTGCATTCATCGGAGCCCTACTTAAAACTTCTACCATAGTAATAAATAGTAGAAACAAAAGGGGACACCTCTGCTTGGTTTGAAACATCTTGTAGATGAACCATTAATCAATATAGAGAAATAAAATATGGAAACACAATTCATTACCAAGTTATAGGTCATACAAAAAAACCACAAGTGAATCAAAATAAGCCTTAATAGTTTGAGTTCACCTTTTCATAAAATTTTGCGAGCTCCATTTTGAGTACCATAACATACATCTTGGTTTTGATTAAATGTAAGCCCTCTTGAGCTACACCAATTGTCTCATGGATTTGTTTACCTAGGAAACCAAATTATTTGTTTGATATTAACTTTAAAAGAATGTCATTTACGCTCATCTATATTACCCTAGCAATTATTTTGTATATATAATTGCATAAGGAAATAGGTTTGGATACATCAAAATCCATAATGTTATCATATTTCGGTATTAAAGAAATAAAGGTTGAGTTGAAGGTTGCCAATGTTCACACATTGGCTCTTGATTCATCAATGAGCCTCAATAAGTCTTTACCAATGATCTTATAAAACCAAAGGAATAATTCAACCTATTATCCATTCATGCTAGGGATTTTATAATTTTTGAATCTATTAATAACTTCCTTTAGTTCAACATTTGAAACCTCATCCATCAATCTTTTAGTATCATCATCCAAAACAAAACTTGGGAAGTAGGACGTTATGTAAATTACTTCTACAATGTTCACCCCATTGTCATCTTCATAAACTCTAAAATATTAAGTCCTTAAAACGTGATACATCCTCACCATATCTATTCCTAAACATTTAAATAGTATTGTCATTTTTCAAGTGATAAACATATTGGTGAAAAGACATGGTATTTTTGTCACCCCTTTTCATCCATATGACTACTTTTTAAGATTCTCTTCTTTCTTTCCTCTAGGTAATCAATCTTCTTTTTAACATCATCAAAAGAAAAGCTATCCAAATCATGGCTATACATTAGCTATAATTGGGTCTCCACCTCCTTCAACTCTTTATTATCCTTTATTTTTTTCTCATGCGCTTAGGAGATAACTGCTTGTTTTGTCTTTTTAAGGTTCTCCATGAATTGTAGTGAGGTTGAATCAATTCTAGCCTCATGAAAGAGAGACTAGTTCTCTTTTATCAGGAAATGAAATCTTCCTCTTCCACCAAATAGGGGTTGTATTTAAAGGGGATATGAGGTCTATTCCCTACCTTGTCCATTTCCTAAAATATGGGAAAATGATCCAAGTCTCCATTGGATCCAACCCATTGTTTGATTTTGATATGATAATTAAGAAATCCTTTAGATATTATAAATCTATAAAGTTGTTTTTGCAATCTTGTTGACACCTACCCACTTGTTCCTTGAGGTAGGACAAATTTTAATAGGCTCTACATCAATCAAATCACTATCCTCTGGTATTTGAATAAAGAAATTTGTTAGGGAATTAACTTGGGAAACTTGGCCTCAAATGTTTCGCTCTGCCCAATGAGAAATTGAAGTCACATCCTAAAATAAGATAATATTCTTTTCAGAAGATCCATCTTAAATAAATTTCCCCAGTATCCCACCCAGTTAGCATAAGGCCCATACATATTCAACATTGTGAAGTCCCTTCTTAGCTTATGTGAATAAGGTACAATATCTAGACCTAAAATCACATATAAAGAACTAATGTTGTAGAAAGAATGTGTATACTAGCTTGTGATTAACCCTTCCAAGTGAGCATAAACATCTAAGAAGGATAAATCCCACCCCACGAGTAATTTTCTCAACTCCAAAACCATTTTCCCACCATCCTCCAATTTCTCCTATAACATAATAATGCTAGGTGTTTCTCCTATAACATAATAATTCTAGGTTTATGAACTTCAACAAATCTCTTTAGAGCAAGTTTTTTTTAGAAGCTTCCAAAATATCTACAATTGAGGGATAAGTAGATCATGGGAAAGCATATATGAGAGGGCCACTTCCTTTAAGTGCCCTCAAAAGTGTAGATTGTTTACTAGACTGAACCTCTAATGTTACCTTATCTTGTGCTCGAGATATATAAGACTCTTCCCTGCCAACCAGAGCCTCTTAAGACCACCATTAACCTCCCCTTCCTTAAGAAAACAAGATATTTTTTGAGTTCTTAGGCTATACCTATTATCACAGTCCATTATGACACTTTGTTCAACATGTTCAATTTCACAGATGATTGTGGTAGAATCACCCATTTCCTCGACTTATATAATAAAATTATCCCCACATAATGATCATGCAGGAAACATAATGACCTAAGACATGAGTGCTTTCCAACTTGATTATCCATACTAGGGAAACATCACCAGACAAATATAGAAGTCCTTTAGTCAATCCTAAGAATTTTTATCCCCTCCCTTATATCCACCAAGAGACGTATTCCAAGGGAGATAGTTCAAAAATAGACATACCTTTGACTAGTGGAGACTCCAAGAGCTGCATAGCCTCCACAAGGCCAATAACTAGTTATGTGTTTATACCCACACAGAGAGCTAATCCTTCAATGTTAATGGTGTCTTCACTCTTCTCAATAGAAGGACCATCCACTAATTTCACATCATTTCCATCATCATGAGCCATAATATCAACCTTCTCATCTCCATCCCTTAATGACTTATTTGAATCCACCTAAGTTTTCCCTTTTTGAAGACTTGAGCATCTGGATTTCTTAACCCAACTTTTCTAATTAATAGGAGACACAATCCTATGCAAGGTTTCCAATCCTACGACATCTAAAGGACCTAAACAACACTTCATAGTAGTCAAGTTATTGAGTAATAAGAAGTTCCCTTATGAATGAGGATTTGGAAACCAAGCCTTTCATAATGTCTATTCCAACCAATATCTTGGCTAGTGTAATTTTATTGGTATTTTAAAAATCTCATGTCTTCCTCCAATAACTACCCTAAGGATTTATATATTTTCTTGAATACATTGAAGACCACTACTCCATAGGAGGATCTAGAAGCTTTACCCACAAATGGACTATATCTAATATTTATAAATGCACATCAAAAGAGGGTGACCACCCTTTAATATGAGAGGGATATGATCCCACTACAAAGGAGATGACAAATATTTATTTATGTTTTGATCCAATTTGGAGTAGAAATCCAACAAATGAATGTCCTACATGAAAAAATATCCTTTAAACATATCTAATTCAGGGATCATAATTTCCCCATCCTATATCAAGTTCTTGTATCACTAAACTACCCACCAATATTCTTCCCACCAAGCTATGGGAAACCATATTGACAACCTCAATCAATTTTATATCATCTCTTAGCACCAAGCCTGCAAGATACACTTTTTCTTGACACATTTATTCCTCTTTTTATTTTTGGCACTCAAACCATTCAAGCTACCAACATCAAAATTAGTCACCGGAGAGTCCTTTCCATTGTCTTGGACCATATCCTTTGACCCTTGCTCCTTAGGGTTGGAATCACCATGAGGTGATAAGAGAAGCTCTGAAATCTCAACAAATTTCAACCCACTTTCCTGTAAGTCAATTCCCTTACCTAGTGCTTCCCTTCAGCACCTTCCCCTTTTTCTAAACAATCCTTTGGAGACACCAGAATAGGATCCTTAACCAATAAATCAACTTTAACATAAGCTTCTTCCTTTCCAAAAGAATTACCTCTAGCTTCTATATTAATCAAACACATATCCTCATTCTTCCCTTTCAATGACAGAACCTACACAAATATTGAAATTAGCAATTTGTATGCTACCAAATCTATACTCCAAATGTTTTGAATGAAGACTAAAATAGTTATAGAGATCCTGACTGTGATAGTCGGAAGTTGTTAAATATTCATGACTACCACATGAGACCCAATACCAAAAATATGATAGGGAACCTCCTTGATTGGGGTATCCACATCCTCCACTATCTTAGACAATGAAGGCCTACAAAATCATTTGATGCTTCTAGTCTAATAGGAGGGCCTCTATCCTGTTTGAAGATTAGCATTCCCTTACGCAAGTACACTCAATACTTGGTTGGTAATGGATTTCAATCCGTGGATCCACTCTCCAAATATTATCCTAGATCTTGAGTGGGATCTCCAAGGACCTCATTCGCATGATGAGGTCATCACCTAGTAAATGATTAGTATCTGATCCCTTTGTTACACATCCACTACAAACCCTAATATTCATAGAATTTATGGAAATGTTTGATTCCTCCTACCCATCATCTATGTAGTTCAATCTTCGTCATATCAATCCATACCCCAATCCCAGTTATTTCATTAGAAATAACCCATGTTATTACAACTCCAAATCTCAAACAAGAATACATTATCATTGTACATCATTAAAATTCATGCTAGCTTTCTTGTCAAATAGGGACTCTTTTCCAACGTACCCACCAAAATATCTAATCTACTTGTTTTGATAACTCCATCCTCACCCTCATGCTTGAATATTATGACTCGTGGGTAGGACCACAATGATTTGTATGATTCACAAATCATCATGAGCAACGCTACAAATGATTAGTAAGATTCCCAACTAATTACACCATGCTGACATGGATCATTGTTTTCTTTTGTAACCTAGCTTTGTCACATATGGCTCACAGGTTCCCTATAGTTACTCCATTTGCAAATTCAAAGGATGGTGGCATAGTTATGTATCCAATGGACACCCTTGAAGTATTCCTTTATGTCAAATGTGATTCTCACTCCCTTAATATGTGTCCTTGCACTCTAATTCTCCTTAGGTCAACATTGAATTTTTTTCACTATTATTAATCAACCTCTCTACGTAATTAGCAAAAATTAAGGATGTAATTCCCAACAATATAGTTCTTGGGAATAAACTTGGGATGTAACACCCAAGAATGGTCCTCTATTATGACCATCCTTCTTACAATGTTCACAACACAATGTGCATTGGAAAATTTCTTCTTTCACTTCTACTTCCCTTTTCCTTCCAAGTCTTTCTCACAAGCTTCTATCTTGGAATGGCTTGAGCCATTAGTCAATTTTGCACCATGTTTTCCTTTAATATACATGCCATTTTTACATTCTCCATCAAGGTTCTTTAATTTGGAAATAATAATCTCCTTTCTAATGTGGTTGAACAAGTCACGAATGTACTTCAACATCTCCTTATCAGGCTAGTCGATACCAAGTTGGATGCACTTCCTTTTTATATTTGGTTGTATATTGTAGAACTCCTTATCCGCATCTATGTAAGATGATGCCATTTGAAATCATGTTTGTATTCAAGTCTAATATGATAGAATTAGTTCTTTATAATTGTCTTAAATTCATCTCAATCCACGATATTCTTCTTCTTGGTAAGAAATATTTCTTAGCATAGACTCTCTTGAAATAGTAGTGCATCTCCCTCTATTTTCAATCGACAAACACACACACACACACATAATGAATTTAGAGGGAGACAATATTGATGAAACTTAAGGGGAGAGAGAGAGAGAGAGAGAGAGAGAGAGAGAGAGAGAGAGAGTTGGTCATATTCTATATAGAAGGCCTAGGGAAAAATCAAAATAGAGAGTGATATTGTATATATAAGTATACAATATCACTAGACCAAAAGACAAGTTTAGTGTAGATACTATAAACAATAAACCTAATGTCCCTTGTGGTAATCACTAAGGCTACCTCTAGTGTGGTCATCTAATTTTTAGTGGCATCTAGCGTTAGTCCCATACATGAGACCATATTCTATGCATGGTTGTAGTTTAACCTCTTTCCAAAGAGGTTTAATTTTACATCATCATGTGTAAACAAAACTTGGCCACATGAAATAACCTACTAGTGATTTGTAAGGGGTTATACTTCCACTCATATAAGATGCTTTTGTGTCTTCGGTTGCTAACTTATTTTCTTACATTAGAGAAAGATGAGCGTTTAGCCAATCAGAAGCATTTTTAGGTCATACTCCAGGACCAAAAGGCAAAGTAAATCTAGATACTATATGCAAGAAACATAGTGTCTCTCGAGGTCATTGTTGAGGATATCTCCAGTGTGGTCATGTTCTTTTTAGTAGCATTCAACCTTAATCTCACACATGAAGGAACATACTATGCTTGGTTGCAATTTGACCTCTTGCTTAAGAAAATTGATTTTACGTTGTTGTATTTTAATGATGATATTTTTTTTTAGTTTGGTTCTTATTATTATTTTTATTTTCAAAAAACGTTTTGAAGAGAAATCTAAGAAATGTTTTCCCACATTAATTTATAGTAATTTTAATAAATTCATTGATGTAAATTAGTATGTCTAATATAGGGGACTTGAACCAATACTTGTTAGCACACATTCAACTAAATGACTATAACATATGTGAACAATGGTTAAGTTGAGCCCTTAGACTATTTGGTTATTATTTATAATATTATATTTAATTCTATTAAGTATGTGATGCACTTTTATAGTTCAAAATTATAAAATATCATTTCTTTAAATTAATTATGTGAAGTGTATAATATTAAGCCCGTCTTTATGACAATTTTTCATCAATTTCATTCATTCATAAGAATCATAACTAATTTTCCATGAGCTCAACTATTTCACAAATATTTATTGCATGGAGTATTTAATAATAAAGTCATTCAGGATGACTCATCTTAATAAGCTTAGTTTATTAGTAACTCATTTTGTATAAGCACGAGTTATCTACTTAACACTTATTATACAAGTTGATGTTCATTTGAGTGAAGAAGTAGGTTTGAAATAGCAAAATGAATGCATTGGATTCGATAACTTATTTTACTACTCATCTCTTCTCAATCTTAAATGATAAAAATAAATCGTTATTCCCATATTTTGTTATTAGTTTTTTATTGAGCTTATTGTTGCACCTTTTTTTTCTTTCATTTCTTTATCTTATGTTGGAACCAGGTCTTGTACTTGCTTCTCTCTTTCTTTGAAGTAGTTATATACATTGTCATATATTCTTGTAGCAAACTTCTTTATAATTGCTGGAATACAATGATACAAGAAGTCAAAGTTTTTATTGATTAGAAATTTTGATTGAATTTTCAATGATCTAGACCATTTAAAAATTAGGTAATATCCATAGGGACTTCGTTCCACCATGCACAAAACTTGGACTATGGTGAAACTCTATCCATACCTAAAATTTCTATTTCATTCTTTTTAATTTTGTAACAAAAAGATGAGATTTTTGCCACAAGATTAGCTTACTCATATGTATTTTTTTTCCAAGCACCATTTACCATGTGGCATAACTTGTGTGTTGGGTTAATCTTGACTCTATTATAGAACAAGTTGATCGATTTTGGTTATTGGTTTGGACCCATGGTATTGGGAGGTCTTCCCATGATATTGATTTGATGTAAGCCTATAAGAGGCTAGTTGAAATCCATTGTAAGATGAGGCTGCATATCCTAAACTCTCATTGATGGTTGATCGTGGTTGTGTCCAGTAGAGCCACCATTGACCATGTCTTGGATGGTTTAGGCCAAGGAGAAAAATGAAGATATCTTCTGTTTGTTTTCCCCCCAAGGGTTTATGGGATAGAAAATGGTGCCCATGATGTGTATGCTATTATTTTTTTCCTTATTGTTATATGTTTTCTGATGTGTTATTAATGTTGTTGCGTCCATAGAATTTTAACATGGTATCAAAGCTTAGTAGACTCTAACTCTCTATGAGAGTGATTTGATTAAGATATGGTTTCTTGAATCTAAATGGTAGAGCATAGATGGAGTTGCTATTATGATATCAGTTGAAGAAATTTTTTCAATCGCCTTGATTTACATGGTGGAGTGTGAATCAGTGTGGTTGGATCCATTAACATGGTGGGTTAGACTGATAAGAAACAATAATTATAGGTCTAAGGTATGTTGAAGAAACATGGAGTATAGTTATATAGATTTGTTTGGGTTCTTTGTAGATCGGTGCATGTTGTAACACCCCAAGTGTTTCCCCATATTTTGATTTTAGTTAAATTGGATTTGCGCCAAAATACAATGTAAATGTAATGGGCTTACTTTATTAATAAAATATATAATTGGATGCATATGAGGAGGTACACTAAAAGAGTATGGAGAATCAAGTCATTTACCAGTGATAGTAAGGGGTCATGGAGAGGAATCATGAGCCAAGCTATATGACCCTAGTCTTATAATCCAACAATGACTTGTATATGTTTAAAAGTAATCATTTTTTAAATTTCCTTAAACCTTGTTTAAACCTTAATTATGACTTAGAATCCAAGAGGGTGTTGAAGTGAGTAATTAATATGAGGGGGTTGTGCTGGTATTGTGATAAATCAGATCACTAGGTTACCAATAATACACATAAAGAATTATATAATCATAACAGAGACAAGAGACAAGAATAATGGGTTGAATAACAGCTTATATTACACAATAACACATGTGGGTTCATACATCAAACCGAACCAAGTTAATATCTGGCTCAACATCCTATTTATACATTTACAAAAGAGTTATGGTAACTACCTGTCAGTTCACTCAAATGACATGACTGATGAGGCCGACCTAATCTACAATTAGTCAGCTAACTAGTCTAGTCGGCTAACTGACTCAGCTCCTCCAACATCTCCCCCAGGAACAAAACCTTTCTTTGTCCTAAAGAAATAGGGGAGGTAACAAAATTTATTGTTTGAAGTAGTTCATACAATTGCTTTTTTCATGGACTTTGTTGTCGAATAGGTCAATTCTGTACGCAAATATCCGTAATGGCTTCTACTGTCACTGCTAGCTAATGCTGAAATTCTGTCCAATTGCAGAGTGCTTTCTAAATATCGATGGTCAAGGTTGTGATGCTTGACAAGGTGGACATCTTCTCCTGTATCGATAAGTCTATAATATTATCCATTTTGGGGCCCAAAAATTGGGCTTTTTCCTTTGATGTGTCGAGTAATCTTTTCATGTGTGGACAAATCTTGTCAAGTATGTCGAGACTAGGGATTTCCTTATTTATCCATTGATGCATTTGTTTTTCTAACTTGTCCATCTTTGTTAATTCCAATACTATCTGATCTTGTATTGTGTCTTCTATTGCTTCTGGGAGTCCCTGTTGGTTTTTCAATGTCTTGATGTGCCCGCAAGTCTCTCAGACTTGTTGGAACACTTGGCCATAGTACATATACCAATTTCTTAAGACTTCCCCTGTAGTAGTAGACTCCTTAAGATGTTCTTTTAATACTTTGTGAGCTTCCGAGAATGATGTATAATGTTGTCTCAATAGAAAAAAAGTATCTTCTGCTTATTCATTCTTATTTGTCTGTAATTGTGTCTGGAGATTAGATACAACACTTTCGAACTACTGGTAAAATATTTCCATTGGTTTGTCGGTATCGGTTTCTTCTGCTCATGGTATGATTTTTGGTACCAAGTTTCTGCATTTTGTCAGAAATTATAGTTGCTCGAATTTGAGTTTCTTAATTTGTTCTTGTTTTCTCTCTTTTCTCATCTTTGCTTCCTTATTGAGGGCTTCCAATAATTGGTCCAATTCTCTATCCATGAGGTTTGGTGTTTCTACTGCAGTATTCGATCCTAACTAATGGTACATGTTGAAGTCCTCATTGTGTCTATTGATGTTTTTATTTCCATTTTTTCGTATGCTTATTTTTTCTTTCCATCGAGATTGGTGTCTATGTTGTGCATCCATTTCTCCTATCGGTCCTGGTTCTACTTGTTGTTGTTCTAGTTTTTGCTCTGTCAGTTGCTCTGTTTGTTGCATTGTTGAACTGCCTCACAATTAAGTGTTTATCATCTGTGTTTCGGGTAGGGAGTTGATGGATGGTTGGGTAATTTCTAGTGGTGTGGAAGGTGGAACTGAAAATGAAGGTGCTATAGGTGAAGGTGGGTGTTATGAAATCAATGGGATTCTTGGGATGGTATCTATCGACATAGGGTCCTTGACTACTCGTGCTGAGTGGACGGGTTAATTATGTTCTATAGATCCCAGGAGGTTGGAAATTTCTTGGTCTATTGCCAATAGATCAACAGGTTCATCTAATATGGTTTCTTCCTCACCCTCATTGATCGTGTGTAAGGGGTTTCCAGCAGATGGTATAAAAGATGAGGTTTGAGTTGCAACAATTTGAGAAGTCTTGTCGAGATTTATTTGGAAGGTGGATTTAATAACTCCGACAATTCTTGGTTTTGGTGCAGGCTTTGGTGGTTGGTTGGGTACCTAGGTGATTGTAAGAGGTTGGTGTGAGAAGCCTAACTCGAAAACTGATTTTGAGATATTTATTTGTTGATCATTGAGGAAAAGGTTGGTCAATCCATCGATAAATTCTTGTAGGCCAGCGTCTTTATCGAATTTTTCTTAAGTTTTTCAGGTAATATCTGTCTGTAAAGGTTGGATGAAGAAACAGAAGTCAGGTTTGGTATTACTTCTTTAACTATTTGGGTTGGGGATGGACATGGTGGAGAGAAATTCATATCAACAGATTCTACTTTAGGAGGGGTGGTAACTCTTACCTTTTTTTATTTTGCTTGTTTTGCTTCTTCTTATATGAATCGTTTGAACTGCTTTTCGACGGATACCTTGTTCTTAGTGGCATCCTCCAAAATCTCAGTAGCTCTGGAAAGTAGCTCACCCTCGTCATATGATTCCTCTTGAAGAATGATTATGCAATTTCCCTTCCATTTTGTCGGACTATCTCTCTTCTTTCGTGATTTGGATATTTCCATAGCTAGTTGTCAGAGATTATGCTTCTATATATCATACTCTAGTTTGTCATACTGTGTTTCTTCATCTGTCTATTCACCCTCCTCCTTGTGTTGTTGGGTCAGTACAAGGGCTTGTTGTGTCTACGGTACTGTTACTATTTGAAGAGTTTTTACCTCTTTTGTTGGGGTGTCTTCTAGAGTGAAAGTGTTGATATGAAGTTGTACTTCATAATCTTCCTCTTTCTCCTGGTTGGTTAAAGGCTCGACAATCTGCTGATCAAACTTCTTTGCAATCGTTGGTATAGATATTTTGGTATTAGATTGCCAAGACAATTCTGTGAAGATATCCTCGGTTTTTGGATAATAATCGAGGTGTTTAGATTTTTTGCAGTCCTTGCATGTACCAGAATGCAGTGTGGTCTAATTCCAACTAGATGTGTGTTGTCAGTGGCAGACTTCTTCAGATGTTTTGGGGCACCCTCCATCTAGCCGTTTTGACCTTTATATTTTGTAACCAGTAGTCTAACAACAATTTGAATGCTTCTAGTTCATGTGGGTTCCCATCCAATGAGAACGGCTTGAAGTGCCACATATGGAATCTTGTCGGTTTGAGGAACTGTGGGTATTCGACTAGACACATGCGGTACATCGCAATCCATATGATCAGCAATGGGAATCTAACTGTGGTGCCTTCCTGCTGACATTTTGTGTAGATGGTTTTGACAAGGTTGGCTACATATTGTGCCCAAAAGTAGGTTTTCCCTTTGTCTGCTATACTGTCGACAACTTCCAACATATCCAGATTTAATTCACACCCCCATCCTGTAATGGTTAGTCCTATAGAAACTATTTTTGCAACCATATTGTGTGTTGTGGCCTTGAATTGAATGATTACCAGACCTTTAGATTTCTTTTTAGTCAGTGTACCTGTTAATTTTTCAACCAACCCAGGCTTTAAACTGATAGGAATAGGATTGGCTTTGTTAGATAGCCCTGTGAGTTTGTAAATAACCTCGTCAGATATCTCAACAGGTTTATCAAAGTAAAACTTCCCATTGTGATATCAACTAATGATGAATTTTGCTATTATTTCCTTCATCCCGCCGAAGCTTTCCATGATAGGTGCATTGATATAGCTCATGATGGCACTGGCATTTACTTTATGTGCTTATGGTGTCATTTTCTTGTCTATATATGCCTATTTCTTGATTTCTACCCATTTTCTTTCCCAAGAAGTTTCCTGAACTTTTGCCTTACTGATGTTTTCTAGTCTCTGTACCAATGGAATTATGGCGGTTTCTAGCTCTTTTGCCTTGTTGGTTGTATATCTCATCCTCTTTGGTGCCATCTTGTCGGTGAATTATTCTGGTTCTTGAACAGGTATCCTAATCTTAGGAGTCTGATAGCTCTGTTTCTCAAGCTCTTTGTAAAACTATATGAATTCTGCATCTAATGGAGTATTTATAGGTGGCACAGGCGAGGAATTGGTCGATGGAGATATTAATGGTAGATTTGATTGAGAAGGACATTATGGCAAAAGTTCCTTAAATGTGTGCTGGTTTTGACACTCCTTTTTTTGGTCTTCATGATGATTTGATTGGACCGTTGCCTCATCATTTCATTGATATCCATCATGGGTGTGAGAATGTTGATGAGCTGGGCGGTATTCATTTCGTCGATGGTGATTTTTTCAGTTTCTACTTCTTTCGAATGGTACTTTAATACTTCCTCCCTGAGAATAAGTCCCTGTCATTTTGAATTTTTTGTATTTCTTCTTCTGTTGTTTTTAGGTTTTTATACATTTTTCAATTTTTTTTTTATAACAGTTATGAAACCGTTTTTTTTTTAGAATTTTCAGTTTTGATACCGCTTTAGTCGAGCACCATTGACTAGTTTCCGAAATACTTTTCCTTGTAGAGTTATTAGTTGAACTGATCCATTGGAATTGATTTCTTCCACTATGTAAGGTCCCATCCACTATGTGTGTAATTTCTTCGACTTACCTTTTACCCGACTTTTATACGGAAACGCAAGATCTCCAACCGACAAGTTCTTGTTTTTTATGTTTCAATCATGCCATGCTTTCTATTGCTTCTTTTTAATTTCTTATTGTTGGATAGAAATCAGTCGGTGTTCTTCTAGCTTAGCTAGTTGCATTATTCACTCCTTCTTAGCTTCTTCGACATTAATATGTAGTATGTCGGCTATTACTGGTGTATGTTGTCAAAAATGTAGGTGAACAACTGCTTCTTGGCAATAAACTAGTCTAAATGGTGTTTGGTATGTAGATGGATTATATGTTGTTCTATATGCCCATAAGATAGTAGGAATTTTCTCATACCAGTCATCCTTATCTGTATTCCAAATTTTTGTTAATCCTTTTGTCAAGATTTTATTGAATGCTTGATTGCCCCATTAGACTGAGGATGATAAGTTATGCTTCGTCTGTCGTCAATTTTGAACTGCTCTGTTAAGGCTGTAATGGTTTTGTTGATAAAATGTGATCCTTGGTCACTGATTAGAGTCAATGGAAAACCAAATCTAGTAATTATATTTCTGTATATGAATTTGGCAGCTACTTCACTAGAACAAGTTTCAACGGGTTCTTCCTCTGTCCATTTAGTAACATACTCGACTGATGTTATGATGTAGCGTGCACCTGTCCTTCTAGCAGGAACTGGGAATGGTCCTATAAAGTAGATAGCCCAAATTTTGAATGTTAAACTTGGATTTACCGATATTAATGGCATCTCAGTGCTAGGTAGAGGTCAACCTAAACGTTGACAGCGATCACATTTATTGACAAAATTTTGACGGTCTTTATATAATGTCGGCCACCATAGTCCCGGCTGTTGGATATTTTTAGCAGTCGTATCTGACTGGAAATTTCCTCCAGTTGGGCTATAGTGTGCTTCATGCATTATGTTCTCTCTTTCATGCTCCAAGACACATCGACGAAGTACTTCATACAAGCCCATTTTGTATAGGAACCCATTGATTAGACTATAAGGTGTGGCCTTCATTGCTAAAATTTGCTTCTTCTTGGTACTCATTCCCTCAAGTGCTTGTCCAATCTCTAAGAATTGTGCTTTCTCTTCTAGTTCGGTCGGTACACCTTCTATTCAAAATAGATGTGCATATAGAGATCGTCTTCGACACCTTTTGGTTCCTCCCTCATTTCAATTCTCGAAAAGTGGTTGGGTCCGACATTTAGCCTTCCCAGTCGAACTACAACTTCAAGCTCGAATTCTTGGAATAGAAACAACCAATGACAGATTCTTCCATGATGTAAGGGTTTGTTTACTAGATATTTCAGTGCTTGATGATCAGTGTAAAATATAAAGGGGTTAGCTACTAGATAATGTCGATATTTTTGGAGTGATAAGACCATTCCTAATGCTTCCCTTTCTGTCGAGGAATGGCTACGTTCTGCTTTGTTTAACTTTCTGTTGCTATACATGATTGGGTAGTCCATCCCATCGTCTCCTGGTTTTGTTTAGATTGCGCATATTGCTATGCCTGATGCGTCAATGTGTACGTGAAATTTGACTGACCAATTTGGAAACCTGAGAATAGGTGCTTCGACTAATTTTCTCTTTAGAGTGTCGAAGGATGCATCACATTCCTCAGTCCATTCAAACTCATGATCTTCTTTTAATAGTTCTTCTAAAGGGTATGTCATATCTGAGTAGTGAGGAATGAATTTACTATAATAGCTCGTATGTCCTAATAACACTCTGACCTATTTTGGATTCATTGGAGGTTTTAAGTCGAGGATGATTTTTATTTTTGTGAAGTCAACTTTGATGCCTACTTTGCATACAATATGTCCTAGTAGAATTCCTATATGGGTCAAAAATATGCATTTCTTTATGTTGAGTGATAGCTGGATTTGTCGGCATCGTTCTAGCATTAGTATTAACTGCAATGATCTTTCAACATGGAGTAGATCATCCAATCATCGAAGTATACATCCATTGTTTTATATATGTATTCCTAAAATGCTTTGACTACTATTCTTCATAGTACAGCTAGTGCGTTTTTAAGACCGAATGGAATAAATCTGTAAGCAAATGAACCGAAT
This sequence comes from Pseudotsuga menziesii, assembly GCA_001517045.1. Classification (NCBI taxonomy): domain Eukaryota; kingdom Viridiplantae; phylum Streptophyta; class Pinopsida; order Pinales; family Pinaceae; genus Pseudotsuga; species Pseudotsuga menziesii. The sequence continues at coordinate 395,155 of LPNX010371100.1, read as the reverse complement.
TCACAAACGAATGTTGTCTTCTAATGATCCTCCTTAACAATTGACACTTGATTGTATCCTAAAAATCCATCTGTAAACGAGTAGCACTCATGTCCTACGACTTCATTTAGGATTTCATCTACAAATGGACTTGGAAATGGATCTGTTAAAGTGACTTTATTCAGCTCCCAGAAATCTACACAGATTCTCAGTTTTGTCAGGTCATGATTTTTCGGTTGAACAACCATTGGTCTTTCCCATTTTGACTAGTCAATTGGGTAGATGATTCCAGCTACTAACATACTGTCAATCTCTTTTTTCATTATTTCCTTATATTTGTGAGCCAGTTTTTAAGGTATTTTCTTTACAAGTCTTGCATCAGGTTTGATATCAATATTCATTTCACCCATTTCCTATACTAACCCTTTAAGGTATTTATAGTCTCGGGCAAATATATTTTGAAACGATTTCAGTAGATTAACTATTTTTGTTGTTTGTTCTTCGCTCCAGTAGTCACCTATTCTTTCCATTGTTGGTATGTTATCATTAGATATGTCAACTTCTTTGGTTTTAACCTTCACGTCCATCCATTATGGCCCCTTGCTTTCATTGATTTGTCGACTTCCTTCCTTGAATTGTGAAAATGATGTGGGAATTCTACTATTGTCATCCGGTCGATATCTTCTTTGTCGGTTGATTTGACCTTGAATATCGTTCTAATTGGTTTCACTATTTCTGGATGATCAGATTTCCACTGAAATATTTTTCCATGTGTATGTTCATTTTCTAGTCGAAGTCTTGTCGATTGTGGTATTCTATTAGACTGAATGTTATTACATGACTCTTTCGGTCGGCTATGATTTTGTGTCGAACTATGATGAACAGTCAGTTGTATGAATGTTTTTATTTTTTTTGTTGCATCGACTAGTTTGTCATCTTCCAGTATGAATTTAAAGTCCTTGGTAAAGTTTTCTTTGAGTTCATTCCATATGAACGTTTAGCCTCATGATTCTTCCATCTTATACCACTTATTTCGTAAATCATCTAATGTGGATGGAAATAGGTGCAGCCATATTCTTTCATCTTTGTAACAAAGTCTTCTCCATTCTCTTTCACATGTACTTATGTGCTTTTCAGGATCTTGTCCTTGTGTGAAGACTGGTATTTGTGCCTGTTTAGTTAGCTTCTTCCCTCCGAATCTTTTGACAAAGTATGTTGAAGTTGTTGTCCATTTTTGTAGTTTTGATTGATGGGTATCCCACCATCGAGCAACTTGACCTATAAATGTTTCAACCAGGCTTTGGATTCAGTCGTGCTCACCTAAATTTTTGAAAACTTTTTCTATATGAAGGACTGGTGACTCTCTTTCTTTATACCGAAGAGACTGTTTATTTTCTATTTGGATTGGCGCTAACAAAGGGTATTCCCTAATTTTTATTTCGAATATCTTTGATATGATGGACATAGAAAAACATTGACTTGTCGGTTTTTTCTAGATGGCATGAATGGTCCAGCATCCTATTTCTTGAGTTTCATAGTTTTCCATCTCCCAATCATATAATTCGGCATATTAATTATAGCCGACTGAGTATTGGTTCCCCAAATGAAGTTCCCCATAATTATTTGGTTTAGTATAATCTTTGGCGTTCTAGAGTTGATAAATTTGTCAAGCATTGACCTCTTCGACTATGGGTTCGTTCCATGGCTCACCTTGTGAAGGATGAATAGGGACAATTATTTTCTTCCCATTTCCTTTAAGCTTTATCCTTTCTTTATCCAATGAAATTCAGGATTTCATCTTCTAACCCTATGGCCGGCCGACCAAGGCTGGGAAGGAGTTGGATCCTTCCTTAGGGTCTATGATCTCAAAGTCGACTTTTGCGGTGATGCCTTTTATGGTCGTGTCAACATTTGTCCATACCCCAATAGGTTTGATAAGTCCTTGGTCTACTAATTTTAGATATATGCTTGATTCTTTAAGTCGAGGTCTGCCCAATTGTTCCCATGTATCTCACGTCATAATATTCACTTGAGATCCAAAATCAAGAACAACTTGTCGAATGTGATATCCTTCTATTTCTAAGTAGACAAGTGGGTCAACATCACTCTTATATTTTTTATTTAGGTTGCATATATTCTTAGTTTGTTTATCCATACCGGGCTTGCTCTTAATATTGTATAATAGATCAATAAATTGTGCTACTGATTTTTATTATGTATTAAGTTAAGTAGTTCTTGAGATATATTTTGTCATCTATCATCGATTACTTCTTGTCTAGCGAATTATTGAAACATATTTGATGCATCATTATATAATTGTTTTTGCTTTATGGGATTAGGGTAATCATCTTTGCTTTTGATTTTACTTATTCTTGGATTATCATTATCATTTTTTGGTCCTTGTCTAGTGACTATTTGTAAGTTCTTTGTACGAATTATATCACACTTTTGAACACACAACAAGACATTAACATTTTTCTTCTTATTAATCTTTTTAGCATGGTGGGACAATCCTCTAAAGAGTGATCGCCAACACCACAACTGGTACAAAATTTTAGGTCGGTTCGGTCTTTGTATGGACAGTCTGCATATCAATGACCTTCTTTGTAGCACGTGAAGCACTGGATTGGTTGGTGTGGTCTATTGTCCTGACTTCTGAAGAATCAGCCTCAACCTGCATATCCCTCACGACAATTATTATAATACTGACGCTCCTATATTCGGCCTTTATATCTTTAGTTGCTTTTCTCATTATGTTCATTATTATTATTGTTTTGTGCAACGACATTTGTTTGATAAACCGCATGATAGTTTTGTCGGTTCTTCAGGTTCAAAGGACAATTAGATGTTGCGTGACTCTTAACTTAGCAAATTGTGCACCAGGAAGCTTTTTCATTTTTCATATTGAACATACAATTTTTTGTCACATCCATCCCATGTTCCTGGTAGATGTCATAGAAGCATTTTGTTTGAACAAAGTGTACATCTTGTTGGATGATATCTTGTCGACAATTGTATTTAGTATGCCCAATCATCGAGCATTTGGTACACCAGATTTCTTTTCCTTTGAGGTTAGGTTTCCGTAACGATTTTCGCATTATTTCAAACTTTTCTTCAATACAGTTGTCCACAGGGTGTGCTGGGTAGTCTTCATCCATCTCGACTTGCAACGCCCTTACGAGTGCATCTTCATATGTGTTGAATGTGTCTAGACTAATATGTCTCCCGATTTTATGTGAAATCCCTTCAAGAAACCATTGGATTAATAATTGTTCATCAATGCTATAATCCAACTGGCTAAGTAGGTCCTTCAGCCTTTTATCGTATTCTCGGACAGTCGCTGTGGGTTTCTGGACTGTCATTTTTAACTTTTTCACCGCTAGATGCTTCGCATCTAGGGTTTTGAAGAATGAAACAATTTTTTTCTTAATTTCTTCTTTGGTCGCATTAGGAATTTTATCAGTGCATGTCATCTACCAATTTAGTGCTCTCTTTCGCAAAGCACCAGTGATTTGCGCCATCTGACGATCTTCATTTGTTACTATGTTTGCTTCCCATGTCGATTCGTAGATGAACCAATGTCGTATGGGATCCTAATCATCCTCATAAAGGGGGATGTGTGCGGTGTTGTGCCCCATGTCGTCGGCGTCAACATATCCTTCAGGAGGTGGTGGTGGGGGTGGTGGGATACTCTCTGTAATTATGTGTTGTTCACAGCTGTTTTTGATGGAACTCTCATTTTCGTCAGAATTTTTGTTTGTCGGTCCAGTTTGACTTCTTCTGTCGATACCCAAGAAAATTGTTGTAACTCGGATATTCTTCCTTGCGAATCCAACTGCTTTATGTTCTCTAAAGCTAGGTTTGCTGGGGGGTGCTCCTTCATGTCCTAGGTAGAGTATGTGTATACTTCAGTTGGATGGGTACGATTGGAATGTGACCCAATTTCCTTCCTCGGGTCAACGAATTACCAAATGGTCGACATCATTTCCTTCGCCGTCTAGTCAGCTCCATACACCGAACTCGCCAGCTCGTATCCTTAGGTATTCTTTGACAATGCCCTGCACTCGGGCGCTCAGGTTCAAATTTATTGGAGATAGAGGTATTACATCCTGGGGTATTTCAATATGGAGAGCTTCACGCTACTCTATCCACAAATATTCCTCCATCAGTGATACTTCTTCATCTACGCCCTCTTCTTGTTGGTCATGACCCGAATCTAGCAGATTTTATTCATGTGTTATCACCCCAGTGGTCATTCCTCTCTAGAGCACAATGGCCTGCTTTCTAAGTTCCTCCCTTCTCTTCTGCCTCTTATCTCTCTCTATTTTATGTAAATCTGGAGTGATTTTGTGATTCATTGTCTGAATTATTTCTTTCTTTTCCCTACTTTTAATTGCTGGTAATGGCTTCCTCAATCAACTAGAATCCTTTTACTCTACCCCAAAACATGACCAGCTACCCCCCCATAGCCTACCCGATGCTTTAGTAAGATTGTGTGGTTCTATTTATTTGCTCAAGAAGTATTCACACTCCCTTTCTGCAACAAACTTCTCCCGTGCTTTTTTCTTTTCCATCCAGTTAGAATTTGATGGCGATTCGATTAATGGTGGATGAGGCTCAACAATGTGGCTGGCTCCCCTTTCGATCAGGAACTTAAACAAAAGAGTTGGTAGTGAGAAAAGAAACTGCTAAGTGAAATCATTATAGAACCTCTTTTAGATACTCTCAACAGAGACTATCACTTCCACGACACGTTCTTCACAAAACTTGTCTGCGATTTTCTCAAACCACTCCGACATATTTGTACATCCACCTCTCGTTAGCCTCCAGAGTAACTCCTTCTCTTTAATGTCTAACAGATTTTTCATCCAATAACTTCTTGAGGGACTAAGGTACAAATTCTATAAACTTCTGATGTGTCTCAGTGAAGAATTTCTCCTTTGCTTGGGAAATAGTCAACCTGTTTCTTCGAGCATAATTCTGCAAGTAGTTCATGATTTTATGCTCCCACCAATCCTTAATCGCTTGTTCTGAGATCATATGCTCATGGTAATTTCATTTGTATATGTACTACCAGAAACAGAACCAATGTTGTAATCATTTAGATCACTAGGTTACCAATAATACACATAAAGAATTATATAATCGTAATAGAGACAAAAGACAAGAATAACGGGTTGAATAATAGATTATATTACACAATAAAACATGTGGGTTCATACATCAAACCGAACCAAGTTCATATCTGGATCAACAGCCTATTTATACATTTACAAAACATTTATGGTAACTACATGTCGGTTCACTCAACCGACATGACGATGAGGCTGACCTAATCTATAATTAGTCGGTTAACTAGTCTAGGCGGCTAACCGACTAGCTCCTCGAATAGGTGGTCTTGAAGAGAATCCCATGTGGATACTAATATTCATGCAAAAAAAAGTAAGGGGGAATGGAGGAATTTTGATCCACCATCTTGATGGTTTTCATACAACTTTGGAAAAATCAAGCTCAGTGGAAATGGGAATGTATGAGCTACAGAGAGCGCCATGAATCCTGGTTCTGCAAAACCACACCGCTCTGCTCACTATTGATAGAGGTTGGGGTGACCCTACTTGAGAAGCAGTTGTTAGGATATTTAGACACTTAGGAGTTAGTTAAGATCAAATTGTGTAATATATCCGTTAGGTAAAAGTGTGTTTCTTTAGTATGCATTAGTATGCATTTGTAAATATTCTAATCTGATGGTCACGACATGTTCTAGACATAGAGTGATCCGACGGTTCAACTTCTCTTAGATCATACCTACCATTGATCCGTGGCTTAACACCCGATTGGTCTATGATCTCTATTTAAAGAGCATAGAGGATCCTTGGCTAGTTGATCGATTATGAGAAGCTCATGTAACTTTCTTTCTTTTGCATAATAAATTGCTCCAAGTAGCTATTTGTCTGGGGTCGTGGACTGTTTCCCTCCCTAGGGTTTTAACCACATGACAAACATCGGTGTGTTGATATGTGATCTATTTGTGTGAAGCGGTATCTGAAGGTGTTCAGTATTTTGGGAGTACCCTGTGTACTCGAACATGGAATCAGAGCTGAGGTCTCAGGTTCAATTCTCTCGAGCTACGCCGGAGGCGGGGTGTTGGAGTATCAGGTACATCCACATGGTATAACCGTCGCACCTCTGGGAATATAAAACAAGTGGTTTAACCACCACTCCTGGTGATAGGGCCTTGTGCTAGGTTTCAAATGTTCACCAATATCTGCAGGTTTTGTTGCTGATAGTGATAACTTGAGCAAACTTTGGCATGAGCGATTTGGTCACTTAAATTATCGCTCATTGCAACAACTATTTAAAGAAAATATGGTGACTAGTCTTCTGCTGGTATCTTGCAAGGATGGTGTTTGTTCCGGTTGTGTACTCGGAAAACATCATCGGGACAGTTTCGACAAATGTGCCTCTTGGCACGCCTCGGTTCCCTTGAAGCTTGTGCATAGTGACTTGTGTGGCCCTCTTCCATCTGCTTCCTTTTCTGGTTTCAAATATTTCTTAAATTTCATTGATGACTACTCCAGATGCACTTGGGTTTACTTCCTAAAACTTAAGAGCGAAGTATTTAACATGTTCTTGGCCTACAAGGCCCTTGTTGAAAAACAATCTGGTCATCAAATTATTAAGTTAAGATCTGACAATGGAGGAGAATATGTTAACAACAAGTTCACTACTTTCTGCACTGAACAAGGAATCCAACAACAGCACATTATTCCATATACACCTCAACAAAATGGTGTAGCTGAACGGAAGAACCGCACTTTAAAAGAAATGGCTAATTGTATGATCCAATCTAAGGGACTAAGTCTTCAATATTGGGCTGAGGCCATACATTGTGAAAATTACATAGTTAATCGCACTCCCACTAAAGTTTTACAAGGTATAACACCAGAAGAAGCATGGAGTAAAATTAAACCAGATGTAAGTCACTTTCGTGTGTTTGGTTGTGAAGCATGGGCTCACATTCCGGATGAAAAACGGAAAGCATTGCAGCCTAAAAGTGAAAAGTGCATATTTGTTGGATATTCTGAAGATGTAAAAGGTTATAGACTTCTTTAGCCACATTCTCATGATATAATCATTAGAAGAGATGTTAAATTTGATGAAAATCTCTTGGCCTGCAAGCCTAAGTGGCAGGTGTGCCATCTTTGGCCTGCGAGCCTGATTCGGCGATTGTGCCTTTTTCTTCTTATTCTAGCTTCCTTGACAGGTTTCCAACTCTAGTTTTTGATGATGACAGTGAGGATGAAAATCCACCTCCACCTATTCATGTTCCTCCAATTGCACCAGCACCAATACTTCCTCGATGGGTCCGTTCAATATGTGAAGCAGCTGGTGATCTTGCCGGTGATCCTAGAGATCAACGTCAAACACGTTCTCAGTTTCAGCAAGCCTCTTCTCTTTCGGCTCAAGTTTCCAAGAATCATGATCAAGAAACTTTTGTAGAAGCTTCAGGAAATCTAGATTGGGATGCAGCTATGGATGAAGAATATCGTTCCCTAATGGCAAACAATACTTGGGATCTTGTTCCTCTTCCAAAAGGAAGAAAACTTGTCAGATGTAAATGGGTCTATAGAAA
>LPNX010371100.1:351397-387212 GCA_001517045.1 Pseudotsuga menziesii | reverse complement strand
ACCAAGAAAGTAGGAAACCATCTCATCATACTTGTTCTTTATGTTGATGATCTTATCCTTACTGGTAGTGACCCTAACCTTATAACCCGTGTGAAATCCAATCTTAAGAAAAATTTTGAAATGTCAGACTTAGGACATTTGCATTATTTTCTTGGTCTCCAAGTCTTACAAACCAAAGAAGGAATCTTTCTTTCCCAGTCTAAGTATGCTTGTGACCTTCTTCGTCGCTTCCACATGGAAGATTGTAAACCAGCCCCTTCTCCCTTCCAGTCTGGAGTCAAACTTTCTGCCACTTGTACTTCCCCTGAAGTAGATGCCACCTTGTATCGTCAGCTTGTTGGTATTCTTTTATACTTGACTCATTCCTGTCCTGACCTTTCCTTTGTCGTTGGTCGTGTTGCCCTTTATATGCAAACTCCTCATGAAAGTCACTGGAAAGCGGCAAAAAGAATACTTCGATATATTTGAGGTACAATTCAGTTTGGGATTCATTACAGTATAGGGGGGAAACCTTTGTTGGTTAGTTTCACTGATTCAAATTGGGCCGGTGATCCTGATGATCGAAAGTCTACTGCATGTTATGTTTTTAGTCTAGGATCTGGACCTGTCACTTGGGCTTGTAAGAAACAACAAGCTCTTGCTCTTTCTTCAGCAGAAGCAGAATATCAAGCTGCAGTTAATGCCAGTCAGGAAGCTTTATGGCTTCAACTGATCCTTTCAGAATTTGGATTCGAGCAACAGCAGCCTACTCCACTTTGGTGCGATAATCAAAGTGCCATCAAGCTTGCCAAAGATCCAGTTCTACATCAGCGCACCAAACACAATGAGCTACACATGCACTTCATCAGAAATCTTGTTCATGATAGTGTTATTGAAGTTCTCTATTGCCCTATAGATGATCAAGTTGCAGACATCTTCACCAAGTCTCTTACAGACACTAGTACAAGTGATCAATTTTGCCACAGTAAAAACGTGGCAATATCCATGGAAAAGCGTGGATATTGCCACGTCTAAGTGTTTTTTTTCTCGTGGAAACAATTTCGTCGCAATAGAGACGACCCCTAATTTGCGTTGCAATATCCACGCCTGGCTGTCGCTATATCCACGCCTGGCCGTTTCTGTATCCATGCCTGGCCGTCGCTGTATCCACGCCAAGCCGTCGCTATATCCACGCTAAGCCGTCGTTGTATCCACGGCTGTGAAATTTTTAAAAAAATTGCCATCGCTATATCCACGGCTATAACTGTTTTAAAAAAAAATACAAATGCCATAAGACCAATTCCATGTGGAAGTAGGTCTGAGGCTTCTCATACACCTGAATATTATATGATCATTAACCACTAAATAAACCCAGAATATGATATTCATTGCACCGAGAGATAGAAGAGAGGTGCTCAGCAGCTTGGGTGGGTGGGGATCCATCTGTAATGCTCTGCAAAGTCTATCCCCAAACGATGTTCGGTAGAAATAGAGCTAACTTCTAACATCCATGTAGCTGGGTTGTATTTATCTTTGATATTTGGTACTCCGGGAATAGCCTGTAATTTGTCGTGATGAAAGTAAGAAAATTAACTCACATTAAGGCATAACTTAGAAGTGCTCTGATCAAAGTGTCCCTTTTCTAATGACTACAGGACTCAGGACTCTGCCAAGTGGTTACCCCAAAGTATTCAACAATCTTGTGAGAATTCCGGCCGAGTGGTCCGAAGTAAATGACTTGCCCTCCTCTTTTCATCAACAATAGTTGAACCCATTATAGTAAGTCGGTCAGAAATCAACACCACAATGAAAGAAACAATATAAGTTTTCTTAGAATCTAGACCTTGGTTTACCTCATCAAATGCTTCAAAGATGTCAATGCTAGGCTGATGAATGGTACAGACAACAGTCCTTCCAGTATCTACTGTATTACGAATAGTTCGCATAACAATTGCAGCTGCTCTGGCATCCAAACCAGAAGTGGGTTCATCCATGAACATTATAGAAGGATTTGCAACAAGCTCCACAGCTATTGTTAGCCTTTTCCTTTGTTCAGTTGACAATCCAGTCACACCAGGAAATCCTACCAGTGCATCCCTTAAATTGTCTAATTCCACAAGTTCCATGACCTCATCAACAAAGGCCTGTAATTTGAATATTTTGCAAGTCAGTAAAATGACAATTTGGCACCATGTCATATTAGAAAAATTGATTAGTGTTTGTAGACTTACAACTTTGGTTTCATTGTCAACATCCTTTGGAAGACGGAGAAATGCCGAATATAACAGTGATTCCCGAATAGTGACCTGTGGAGAATGTATATCATTCTGTTCACAGTAACCAGAAATCCGAGCAAAGGTTTCTTGTTTTTTGGGAAATCCGGAGATCTGGATATCACCCTCGATATATCCTCCAGTCTTCCTTCCAGCTAAGACATCCATGAGAGTTGTCTTCCCTGCACCGCTAACCCCCATCAATGATGTAAGAACACCAGGTCTGAATGCACCAATAACATCTCGGAGCAATTGAAGTCTATCTTCAGTCACTCCTTGTTCCTTCATTTCCTGCAGACAAATCCAGGATTAGACTTTAGTCAGCCAAACCTTCCAAGCAAGAGAATCCACAAATATTGGCAATTGCTAGATCATATGATAGATTAGTCTCATGGCTCAAGTTCCATACAGGGGGCATGTCAACGAAGTATTTGACATCTTCAAAAGACATGGCTAGTGGTTGAAATGGAAGAATCATTCCTCACTTTGGAGCAACTCCTGTTGCAGTCACCAAAGCCACCTCATTATTGCCTGCTAGATTCGTTGATCGGCTGCCCATTTTTCTGATCTGCATTTCAGCTGCATAACCAAACAATGAAGAATTTGTTATAGAACTGAGAAACATGGAATTCATCTTCTATCTAAACCCTTGAAAGTTTAATCTATTCAACAGAATCTGAGCAAGAGATGGTTAACAGTTTTCTTACAGGAATTATTGGCATCAGCAGAAGACACAGAGCGTGAGAAAGATCCCTTTCTTGACCTTGATGGTCTTGTATTGAGCCCTTGCTCTATACCATTATGTTGGGATTGCAATTCTTTAAAAACTTCCTGAGAAATTACAGCTTGAGATTTCCCAAGAGCTACACACAAACAAATCCCATATCATTTCATATTGGAAAAGATTTGGTAAAATAAAGATGAACAAAAAGAGAATGGCAAGTACATGTGTAGTGAAACAACTCATGATTTAGATATGTAAGAGCCAAGTTAAAAAGCACATTGAATATTAGTGTAAATCCCAACAAAGCATCGGCTCCTATCCAATACCAATATGCTTGTGGAAAGATGCTATGACTCTTCAGCGTAGTAAGGCCCAAATTTGTGGTATCATTTGCACTCTCAAGGTCAACATGGTTCCATGAAACTAGTCAATGTGATGCATAGGTGTATAAAACCTCTTGATAGTTAAAATCTCATAGATTATTTCCATTGGTTCTATAAAATTTCATGGAATTCTGAGTGGATTAACAAGGTCGAAACCTTACATTCTTCCATCTAGGAGCAAGCATCTCATTCACAGAGATCGCATTCTCTGCATACATCAAAGGGGAGCACCAGTAGCCCCATATCCACCATTTTGGGATGTTATCTGCATTGGAAATTCATCAAGCTGTTAATTTGATTGTAAACCGATGCTTCATTGTTAAAAGACCACAATCCTTTCATATGATTACAGCGACAAATTAACTTCCTACTTGTTTAACCTTCTAGTCTTGCATCAGTTCTTCGTTTGTCTCTTAGAAATATTTTATGTCCATGAGTTAGAAATGAAAAGAATTCTAACCTCCAGGAAGAATGAATCCTCCAAGCATGAAGATTATAAGAAGAGATAAAGCTCCTCTAGTATTAACTATAATCATTGTTCTGCAAACTCCTGCTATAAGGAGGAACAGGGATGATGCCATCTGATGAACTAGGAAGATGAGAAGAAATTGACCAAAAAACCTGAAGGGAAAAAATATTGGTGTCAGCTAGAAGGAAAGAATGCAATGAAGAGATTAAGCTTAAATTATTGATAATGGAAACAATCTTGATAAACAATTTATTCAATTCGATAGTACCTGCTAGCTTCAGGGGAAAACCCTATGGTATAGTAAGTCATCACCACCCAAATGCCAGCTTCCAACAATGACATCGAAATTCTTAGTAAAAAAGTAGGAATAGTGAAAGCCCATGCAGGGTAGAAGAGAACATCCCACTGTTTGAAGAACACAGGGAGCCTGAAAATTGTCATGGACAATTCAGCAAATCCATTGAACATATTGGTGATGAGGCTGAAAAAAAGTGCTCCAAGGTACATATTTGCATCATTTAATGTTTTCTGATGCATTTCAGTCCTCAAGAATACAGTGGATCCAATGAAGGCAACAATTGTAATCTACAAAGAGAAATGGTTCCAGTAAGATATTATTTAACCTTGTGCTGATTATTCTCTTCTAATATTAACATTTTGAAATAGCATATGACTTATCTCAAATCAAAGCCGTTTATAGAGTCTGAAGCATCTCACCTGTACAGTTTTGAAAATGTAAACAAAGGAATTCCACTTGACAAGAAGCCATTCTTTTGCAAAACATGCTTTGAAGATCTCTCTTTTGGGGACAGGGTTCCTATGGAACACCAAAGCTGCTCTGTGACTTTTGTTCTTAGTATAAGGGACTGATAACTCATTTTCCAAATCCAAACCTTTTTTAAACTGCTTGAATCTAGATACAAATTCCTTGACAGGTACATAGTGGTAAGGCTGCCCATTGTCTGCCCAGTATTGTTCTTGATCCTTCTTAGATGTAACCTGTAACCATGGGATATTGGCAAGGAAATGTAAGCTTAATGGACAATTTGAATTGGAAAGCACTGATTATATGAAATCAATAATTATTTTGAAATTTTATAATCTAAATACCTCTTGTAAGAAGTCTATAGTGCCCTTTCTTTCAGGGCATTTGAATCCACAGCTTTCAAAAAACTCTACCACATTCTCCCTAGGTCCATGGTAGACAATCTGCCCCTCTGATAAGAGTATTATGTCATCAAAAAGTTCAAATGTTTTCGGTGCTGGCTTCAACAAAGACATGAGAATTGTCGCATCCATGAGATGGGTGAACTGCTGCAGGCATTTAATTATTTGATATGTGGTAGAGCTGTCAAGTCCTATTGAGATTTCATCCATGAAGAGAGTCTTGGTAGGTCCAACAATCAACTCCCCTGCAAAATGAACATTTTAAGAAAAAATTTAGAACTGTAATGATTTTTGTGCATATTAACGATATCTATACTTACACACACATCTCTAGTTTGTTCAGAAGAATCTCCAATATGATTAATAGGCATACCAATTGTGACACGCTTCTTTTTCCTGCCAGAGATTCCTCTTTGCATGTCGTCACCGACTATTGTATCTCCACAAATATCTAAGCCCAGAATCTGTTTAGGCACACAGATATTAAAGCAATGAATACCTGAATCTCCTCTGCTACCTATGTATCTATCTAAATCCTTGAATTATAGCAAGATTGGCCTCAAAATGCATTTATTAATACCTTGAGGATGTAGTCAGTTTGAAGGCTACTCTCCATACCTTCCATTGCTGTTTCCTGCAAAAAACAAGCAACAATACAATTTAAGAACCGAATTGTCCGTAACAAACACAGTGCCTACTAACTCATTAGAATCTATCAAGCTTTTCTCTGAGCACGTAAGTGGCACAATGCTTACTTTCATGAATAGGTCAATTTCTGCCTCTGGAAAAATCCCAGCTTGCTTTTCTCTCCTAGCAAGTTCCGCAAGAAGAGCTACATAAAAAAAAATGCGCCACCAAACAAGCCATTCAATATAAAAGACACCCTGAGATTGTGATACAGAGCACTAATAAATGGATGGAATTTTAATTAGATTGATCACCGTATCTGTCACCCACACCCTGACATCTAGCAGAGAAATCAATTGTTTCTCTAACTGTCATTTCACCAACATGCAAGTCATGCTGGCTTATGTAAGCCGATGTTTTCTGAGGAACAAACTCCTTGAGTCTATGCCCGTTGTAAGTAATCTCTCCCTTCAGCTGATCATCAAGGCATGCTTAAGTAAATACCTTGTTCTACTGATGAAACACTATATATCCTACCTGCATAACACTAAGCAAGGATAGGAAAAGGATTAACCTTCAAACCAGTGTCCAATTTCCCAGCCAAAGCTAGTAGCAATGATGTCTTTCCAGACCCAGGGGGACCCAATAACAAAGCCATTCTGCATAATCAGTGCAAAGATATGGTGTAAGCATTTTTCATTGTTTCAAGTAAGATCTTTCAAGAGGAATTCCTCTAGCATTTCCAACCATTTGAGCACGATGACATTGCTGATTTAGAGCAGAATGGAAAGGCTTTTAGTGCAGATTTGGAGCAGCCTGTCCTATCCTCTCCGAGGGTGAATTTGGATCAGATTTTTCAGCCATTTATTTCAGAGTTTGCTTTAGATGTGGAACAACAGGAAGCAGATTTGATTGTAGGTCCAGAACAACCAAATTTTCCATTTTCATGGATAGCTTGTGAGCAGTTTCAGGAAGCTGCATTTTTTAGCGCTATCCAAATTTGGATAGAAGGGGCTAATGAGAAGGATGAGCTCCCTTGGTTGGGGTTTGAAGACATGAATGGTAGTCCATATCTCATGCAATTTTTCAGCTCTCATTTCATGAAGGTGATTGTGTGTACTATGCTCATCATTGTCTTCATCTTGTCTTGGTTCATCACCAAGGATAGGAGGAAGCCTTAGCACAGATCAAATGCTAAGGTGGCTTAATTGGTCGTATGCCTATACTTGAATTAGTCTTTCTCACTGGTTAGAGTAGGTAGGTAGGAGAATGAATAAGCTTTTCTATGAGCATTAGGGCAGATGATGTGATGTGTTGGATTTTCTTGCATTTATGGTCGATTCTAACAAGTACATGTAGAGACATCTAAAGTTCTCATGCACTCACACAAGGAGCACATGTCATGTAGTTGGAGCCAATCACCACCTGTTAAAACAATCACCAAAGATTAAATATAGAAATAGGTCAAAAGAATCGAAGAAGTGACAAAAAAATAGCATACATCAAAGGAGAAATGTTTAGTTTCCATAATCTAGCTTGATGGTCTTAACAAAATGGACTCGGTTAGGATCTTCCAATACCAACCACGATTCCAAATCAGGAAAAGGCCCATCCACAGAGCCAAAGGGTAACCCCAAGGATTTGAATCCCAAAGCTTTCTTTTGGATTGGAAATGGTATAGGACCATATTGTGCTTTATGAGTCAATCTTTGGCACATGAAGAATTTGAATGTCTAGAATAAAATGAAACAATGATTTAGGACAAACCTGAGCCAGAGCGTAGGGAAATGCAGCGTACATTCCTGCAGCCCTTTCTCAATAGAACACTGTTCTCTCTACTGCAACCACTGGCTGCACAGAAGTGCTTAACCAATCCCTACGAAAGGCAATCTATCAGCCTTTATAAACAAACTTCAATAGTAAACATTACGAATTTCCTGATTGTGAAACAAACTTCAATATTAAACAAACTTCAATAGTAATACCTATACATGGTAGTTGGATTTGATGTAGAATCAGACCTACAACAACATGTCCAGAGAAAAGATTGAATTATAAGCGAATTTGGAAAATTTATCCAAAGGAGCAAAGCAAGATTTTCCTGCAAACTTACAACCGAGGGTTAAATGCAAAAAATAGCTTCAACAAACCTAGGGCAGATATCCTAAGTAGGCTATAGGAAGAATTGCACCAAAAATACTTTTGAAATTAGCCAATACCATTAAGCCTAAAATATTCAGTTAACATCGTGTTACTCTAAAGTTCAAACACTTCACTAATAACTTTGACTTACACCAATAGGTAGCCACAAGTACCAAAGAAGACATGCCCATATGGGTCAATACCAAAGATCTCAGCTCCACTCAATGACTTTGATGCTCTTGATCCCTGGGCATCAATTTTCTCCACAACACACTTTGGACAATACCA
Organism: Pseudotsuga menziesii; assembly: GCA_001517045.1. Lineage (NCBI taxonomy): Eukaryota > Viridiplantae > Streptophyta > Pinopsida > Pinales > Pinaceae > Pseudotsuga > Pseudotsuga menziesii. Next base: position 379,160 of record LPNX010371100.1, on the reverse strand, counting down.
TGCTCCTTCTCATAAATGAGATTTGGAAAGACCAACACATCGAAAATGATATGCAGATGGGAAACCATCACAACAAATCAAATTCCCATCCATTCCACATAGGTAGCATTCATCACTGTTTAAATCCTCTCCATCATTCACCTCGAGACTTGTAAACTCGGTCTGTCCATTCTTAGAGTAACTATGCTTGTTCTGTGAGACTGAATTGTCTGATTGAAAATTTGTGTTTTCAAGTGTCACTTGGCTTGAATTGGACCTCCTCTGCCCATCTGCTTTGGTACAAGAAACCCTATTTCTTTTTAAATAGCAGGGATTTATTTCAATCAATCCAGTTGCACCAGAAGAAAAGTTAATTTTCACATCTGCATCTGTATCTTGTTCAAAGTTTACCTGCATGTTGATTTCTGTTCGAACTTCCTCAGCCTCCATTATATCATCGCAAAGAAACTGCAAAATTGTTAGCTTTGTGGAAGGCAATATGGTATAGTACTCGCCATTCAAAAGCTTCAAATGAGAAATATTCTGTCCCAGGTGACTACTAAAACCCTGAGTTGAAAGATATTCTACCAGGTAAACTGGCCAGGTAAATTCAATATCTTCAACCTCGCATTCCTCTTTCGGAACCAAAAGGCTTTCAATATCTCTTTCCTCCTTCCATTCCTCCTTCAGAACCTGAATCGTTTCAGTCATTTCCATCTTGCATTCCTCTGCGGAATCCATGCTGGTTTACCCCAAAGAAAAACCTTCCCCCTCCTGAATTACGCATGCAATATCAAGAGCTAAGTATGATTCAAACACAATTACCATTAAGTAGCAAAGAAGGACTCACAGATAGTTATTATTGCTGGGCATTTACAGAGGCCAAGGCTGACCATGGCGGTACCTCCAAGTAGATGTAAATGCGGCCAATGGTTAAACCCTAGCTCGCTGGTGCGATGATGCCAGATCGAATACGCAGATTTGCATGAGAACACCTTGCTAAATATTATTATCGATTTCCAAAAACAGCCACCTCGAACTCTTCCTCCCTCTGATTCCTCCTCCTCGTCCTCCATAACTATAAGTATTAATCCACCCGCCCACGAAAATGAAAACAAAAAGAAGATCGAACCTCTTATTTGTAAAAAGTCAACAAAAGACGGTGCCGTCGCTATAGAGACGGTCAGGCATGGATATAGCGTCGGCCAAGAATTTAGGCATGGATACAGTGACGTCTAAGAGTCCCGGCGTGGATACAGCGACGGCTATGCGTGGATACAGCGACGCCTCATTCCTGTTACATTGGATTTTACACCAAAAAGTAAGAAACGTGGAAAACCTCCGTGGAAAAATCCGCGCTTTTGTACTAGAGAGAAGCGAAGTTTTCTAAACTTCGGTCTATGTTAGGAGTTCAGGAATGTGTCCTTAAGGGGGGATAGGCTCTAATGCCTCCTTCCTTCTCCTAATAGTGTCACTTTTGTAAATCCTTCAATCCTATCCCAAGTTGTTCTTAAGGGGGGATGTTAGGATATTTAGACACTTAGGAGTTAGTTAATATTAACTTGTGTAATATATCCGTTAGGTAGAAAAGTGTTTCTTTAGTATGCATTAGTATGCATTTGTAAATATTCTAATCCGATGGTCATGATATGTTCTAGACATAGAGTGATCCAATGGTTCAACTTCTCTTAGATCATACCTACCATTGATCCGTGGCTTAACACCCGATTGGTCTATGATCTCTATTTAAAGAGCATAGAGGGTCCTTGGCTAGTTGATCGATTATGAGAAGCTCATGTAACTTTGTTTCTTTTGCATGATAAATTGCTCCAAGTAGCTATTTGGCTGGGGCCGTGGACTGTTTCCCTCTCGAGGGTTTTAACCGCGTGACAAACATCGGTGTGTTGATCTGTGATCTATTTGTGTGAAGCGGTATCTGAAGGTGTTCGGTATTTTGGGAGTACCCTGTGTACCCGAACAACAGTGACCCAAGAAACAGTGGAAGGTGTTGGAATTGCTTAGCAGAAATTTTTCCATGTTCATGTTTGTTCCTTGGAAATCAGTTGCTAGCATGGTAATGGGTGAGTGCCATCGTAATTTAGTTGAAACTTTGATATCTCCTAGTGAATTTCTTGGTTCCATCTCAGGGTGGTATTTGGGTTGAGAGAATTGAATCCTAGTGTACCAACGGTTGGGAGGAGCATGGCCCTTATGTGGCAAGTTTCCATTCTGGATAATTACAGATAAGTATTCAACTGCATAATTTTATTACAGCCTTAATGTTTTGGAAACTCGTGGATATTTGGTTATGTTTTGAATCCAACTTTTTTTAAATTATGTTATGAAATTTTAAAGGTTCATATATGTCATGTGTTTGCACAAATTTCTATATTTCTAAGAATTTTAGAAGACAAATTCTGGGAATTAACTCTCTAAGGAAGTAAAATACTACTCTGTAGCAAAATGTGTGAGGCTTGAACCCATCATTTAGTAGGTGTGGCTGTAAAATGTCATGGTATTTTGAATTATTAACTTATTAATGGAATGGAGCCTATAGGCATTTAAACCAAATAATTAAATTATGATAATTTAATAGTATTGAAATGCTTGGATTCCACATATTCTCAAAGGATTCTGTGATTAAGTATAAAAGATGAATGCATTTTAATAGTTTTAGTCTGGGAATTTCCTTTTGAAATGCAAACATGCAATGTGTTTGATGGAAGGATGCTACCACCAGCCAAATTATTAGATATTTGTTCTTATTACAAAGAACATAATGCAAATTCCTATAGTATCCATGTGTTTAGATACAAATTGATTATTGAAGTGTTTGCGGGAGTGAAATAATTCTTAAAGTTGACACTCATATTGGATATCTTTTCAAAGTCATGGGTGAGAGGAAACATAGTTCCATAATGTTGCATTTCCATTCCTTTGCAGTTCAAAAGAGAACGATTCTCTTATATTACTTCATGAGAAGGGCACAACTTCAATCCCTTTTGCAATTGGTTGCAAGTTGTCACAATATTACGTTATATTTATTAACATTGTTAATGTGAGCATAGAGATAAAGCCACTACTCTCCCTTTTGTTTGATTTTTTCTTGGAGAGTGTTGTTTAAGGAGCCCAAAGTTAAGTGTCGAGTGATAAGACCCTTAGCTTCCATGTTTTCCCTTAATCCCAACACTTAGAGTGGAAACTTGCTCTGTTTGTCAATTCTACTTGAAAAAACCTAGCACCACGCTTTCCTTGTGGCCAATGAGTGGTACCTTGCTCAGCACCGCTTGTATCCTGTTTTTGAGAAGCGGTGCCACCGCCTATGGTCTTTGGTCTAAAAGTGGTTCTCATCTAAACCGCTCTGTCATAAGGGAAGAAAAGCAGTACCCTGGGTAAAATGGGAAAATGAGAAGTTTCTCGAGGATTCTAGATCATGAGCCTCGTGTCCTCCCTTATCCCTATCATATGGGTTAGTTTGAGCTCGAGATCCCCCATTATAGGATCTTGGAGCCACCTCACACACAATTCTCTCAACTATTCCTATCCATTGAGCCTTATAAATACAAGCTCATATCCATAGTTGAGGGGGAGAACTATAGAGGTATTGTTATGTTGTTGGATTGACTACCTAGTCCAAATCATTGGAGAGCATAGAGAGCAAAGTTGGAGCTTATGGGGATGAAGTGTTTGTGTCATGGAGGGGCTTGTCGACACTAAGTCAATGGTTGTAAGATTCTCCAAACATTATTAATGCAAAGCTGATTTTTGTCCCACATTACTATTGGTTTGATTCCACATGTACATGTTGTTAGATTCCTTAGTCACTAACATGGATAAGTAGATGATTTTCTTGTAGCTTTGATGTGTTTGCATGTTTGATCTATTTGCAGGTACACAGGTTCACAATCGAAGCAGTATTCCAGGTGTCTACAGTATCTAGGGAAGGTCTTCATCCTTTGTTGTTCACTCATTTGTTCTAGATCTGAACCATTTAGACGAGAGGAACAGCTTCTGTCCGTAGAAGGTGCAATATTCCTGACAACAAATTCGGTGACTCCACTGGGGAACAGTGCAAATCTCAGTTGATCTGATCTTCCTCGGTTCTTGAACTCTTGTCCGAATCCAGGCTCCATCTCCAACTCTCTTCAGTCATATTTTCCATCTGACTTAGTGAATTTTGGTTTGAAACTTTCAGATATGAACTATTTTGACTTTTTATGCTCTTTTTTACTGTCAATCCATCGATTTTTTCCTTGATCTGATCAATTTCTAACTTGATCTTTCGTTCTCCTTGTGTTTTGGATCTATTCGGGGAACTACACATGTGTTGTTGGAAACAAGCGGTGCCACCGCCTGAACTCTGTTAGACATAAGCGGTGCCACTGCCTGAGTCCCATTATCAAGAAGCGGTGCTCATCCAGAACTGCTCTGTCAAGACCCCCCCAACGCGTTGCCAGGTAGGCCTTGTTCCAGAACTAGTTTTTCATCATTTTTTGCAAAAATTTGAGTTTGTTTGCTTTCAGCCCTACACTGTCAGGCTTGTGTGTTAAAATCTGAATGCTCATGGTTGGAAATTCTGTGGTAAAAGATTGGTTTGATTGAATAATTCAACATCTAGACTAGGCTTGTTGATTATTCATTTCCTCCCGTGCTTGTTGGTTCTGATTGTGAAAGGAATTCTTTTGAAAGCTTAGGTGTTAGTGAGCTCTCTTTTCATTTTTGTTATAAAGACTGAAAGAAAAACCATTTGATTAGCATCTTGATTTCATTTTTTTTGTTTCCATAGAGGACTTCTTTTTGCTTGTTAAAAAGAAAAAAATTTGACTGAGATTAGGTCATTATCATTATTGAGCATAAGACATTGGATCTCTGATTAGCCTCACAAGATTTCAAGTTCTCTGTGTTCTTTTGTCTCTTTTGCATTAGTACTATCTCACCAAAAGATAAAAAATAGTGTAGTTTTAAGTTATATCTATCTATGTTTTAAGAAAAATCGAAAAATAGAGTGCATATGAATGTAGAGTACTTCTTGTTTTTCTTTTAGGAAAAGAGACTCTTCCCCTTTTGATTGCTTTCAGAAAAGAAAAATGAGTTTGGAATGTAATGCTTGTCTTTGATTTTGATTTGTTCAAGATAGTTGTTTGGGAATTTTTGGTTTTAAAACGAAAAGAAAATACTCTCTTTCCCTCCCGTAGGTAGGCATACCACAAACGGTAAAGTGAAATATTTGCATATGCATACTGCATGGTTTTACTTTTTCTGTCAAAATTCCATGCATTCACCTAACCGTCCACTTTAAAATTAATGGTAGTTATAGGTTACAATTTACATAGAAATTTAAGTGATAGGTTAGAGACGTGTTCAAGAGTCGTTAAGCGTAAGAGCTTTCGTTACTCGTCCGCATTACATCCCGAGACTCGCGCGGTTCTTCCACGTACCGTCAGTATATCGAACGGCCTTTCACATAACCTTGAGGTTTATAGAAAGGTACTTCATGTAGTTGATTGTATATCGGAAGGCCCCTTGTGAACGGTTATGCATTAGACAACACTACTACCGATTTGAGCTCCCACGTACCTTGCGTCTATCAGGAGACCCCACTAGGATACCTTATCTATCTGCGAAGATCCCTTTGGTTGTATTTCTTGGAGCCATACACTGAAAACATCATTCGGGGAGATTACTATGCACATACCCTTGAGGTACATCACGAGTCACACCTTCTTGACAATCCTTGTGAGAGACCTGACTATCTGAACTCCTCTTGTCATTAAAGTTTGCTTGTTTGGCCTATAGCTTGAGTAGGGAAATTTTTGGTGTGTTTTATATTTTTTGTTTGGCCATATCCTATAAATAATTTCATGCCATGGGGGCAACCTAACTAGTCCTACATGCCAGTTATGGGAGGGATACCTATACATACTACGGGAGGTGCCGTAGGACCGCCTTATGGAGGTCCTTCCCCCTGAGGGGCCTAATGGTCCTGGATGGTCTGCTGGCTATCCTCCTTATGGTCCTAATGGTCTTGGTGGTCCTGGGGGGGCTAGTGGATTCGAGGGTCTGGTGGCCCTCCTCCTAGTGCTTCCGGTGGCTCCAGAGGTTTACCTCCTAGGGGTCCTGTAGGGTCTGGTGGTCTGCCTCCTGGTGGTCCAGGTGTTCCTAGTGGTCCCAATGGTCCTAGTGATCTCGGAGGCCCTGGTGGTCCTCCTCCCAGTGGTCCTAATGGTCCTGATCCCAGAAATCAACCCCCTATGGGCGGATCTTCCTGTGGTTCTTCATCACAACAACCTGTTTATCAGTCTACTTACGATCCTACTGGTACTTATATGCCATATCAATATTACCAATATGTGCACCCTAATCATCAGTTACCTTTCCTAGCAACTTTGGAATTTCCTGATTTGTCCAAGTTGATTAATGACCCCATTCAACATAACCCCTCGTGGCCTCCCATTCCGGTAAAGTTACCATCGGACATTCCAAAGTTTGATGGGAAGCAGGGAGACGATCCGAAAAACCATGTCATGACATTCCATTTGTGGTGTTCTTCAAACTCCCTTAAGGATGATTCTGTTCATTTAAGACTCTTTCAACAAACTTTGACCAGTACAGCCGCGAAATGGTACATTGAAGTTCCACAACATTCGTTTGTGGATTTTGGCTCATTGGCAACTATATTTCTTATGCACTTTCAGCTCCCTATATGTTATGAAATGGGTACCGATCTCTTAAATTATCTATGACAAAACACCTTCACCCACATATCTAATCATATCCATGAGTGGAGACAGCGGAGAACACTTATTAAGGCTCCTATCTCGGATCAGTTATTAGCTGATTGGTTTACTAAATCATTGTTGCCTCCGATTGCCTAAGATGTGGCTATGGGCGGTGTCGTTACTAAAGAGCAAGCCTTTAGTGGACCCCAATATCTAGACTTGGTCTATTCCCAGTCTGAAACTTTGTATGACTTGATCCCTCAATCTCCTCTCCCAAGCACCAATCCTACAAAGCCACCAGTGGAAGTCCCTGTTGATGGGATTGTTGGTTCAATCCAGTGCCCATCGGTAGCAAAACCTGCCAAGAAACCCCAGACTACCACCCCTGCTCCTTCGACTCCCAAGGTTTCCACCAAGGTCGATTCTATTCAGAGTATTCAAACACCCAGCAACAATAAAAATAAAGGTAAAGATAAAAACAAAAAACCTAGAAACCAACAGGAGAATCCAAAACCAACCACCAACAATAACGATAAAGGGAAAAGAAAAGAAAAATATCCATGTATGCTATGTGGAGGTGACCATTTCACAAAAGAGTGTCCTCGTCGAGACGAAATCACCCAATTTTTGAAAACAAATCCCGCACCCAAAGTTCTCATGAATCATTTTCCCTCTTAACAACAACTGATAGACCACATATCTAACCAAGGAAACTCTAGTTCTTTAGAGGAAATTCGCATGATGTCCTCAGATACTATTAGTTTGCAAACTCGAAGTAAAATTTATGACAAACCTCCAGAAAATAAAGAAGACAATTCTTCTTCAGGAAAAGCTCCCTCTACTGGTTCTCCTGAATCCTTGTCTATTATCCCCCTAACCATCGAGAAGCCTACTCTCGACATGGTTTTGCATCCACCCAAGAGTACACTTAGGAAGGTTTTTTTAACCCTAATTCCCAAGCTGCTCAATTTTATAATGTAGTTAAAGATCTCGCTCAGGCACCATGTGCAATGTCTACCATGGAAGTACTCCAAAGTTGTCCTACACAACGCAAAAACTTGTTAACTGCGTTAGGATCTTTAGACCCAAACAATACTAATTTGATTCATTTCAATGTTGAGAACTATAAGTCTAGACTACCTCACAAACTTGCTTTCCAAATCATCATGAAAGTAGTCATAAAGAAGGTCTTTAGAACTATCTTAGATGAAGGAGCTTCAACCTCGATTTTGTCCCTGTCTTGTTGGAAAGCTATTGGCTCTCCTGAGCTTATAACATCACCTATGACTCTGAAAGCCTTTAATGGACAAGGTTTCTAGCCCCATGGTCTCATATCAATCCTTTCAGTCAAGCTTGGGGGAAAAACTATTTCTATTCAAGTACAAGTAGTAGACATCCCGTTAGATTACAATCTCCTTCTAGGAAGAAATTGGTTTTACGCCATGATTGCTGTCGCTTCGACGGTATCTCGAACTGTCCAATTTCCACATCTAGGGAGAATTGTCACCATTGACCAGCTTGATTTCTGTACACCGGATGTTGCAACCTCTATGGCTAATAACATCCTTATTTTAGGCCAGTCCCCTCCTCCTTACTAGTCGATTGGGGTAGGCATGTTGAAGGATTCATCCCTTATGGGGATTTTTCCATCCACTCCTCCTAACATAGACACAATGACAGTAAATACGATTGTGTAATTTTATTATGATCCAAAGGGCAAACAAATTTTTGAGTCCACCTCATTGAGTTCGCATGAAGAAATGTACAACATCATTCAATCCCTTTCTGATGATCACACTGATGAACTTCATTGGGTGGCTTCGGACCCTTACCACCTGCCCTACTGGTTAGAACCATCTCTTCCTATTCTGGATTATCTCTCTGATACTTTTCCTTTCGATGAGTCCATTATGGAGATCATGAGTACGAATGAGACTATCTGGGAGGATCACCATCATAGATCCTCGTTCCTCCCCAACACCAGTTCGGTAGACAATGATTTTGCATCCCTGTTTTCCATTGATATTGTCAACACATCCCAAAATCCTATATTGGTTCAAGACATAGATTCTGAAGGAAACCTATGCAACATTACTCAAACAAATCTGATTGACATATCATCCAAGCCTGGTACCATTGAGCATGTTCATGTTGGGCAGAACTACTCGGCAGGAGAATCTGAATCATACAAGGCACTTTTCAAAGAATTCCATGATATTTTTTCCTGGTCTTATGAAGAAATGCCAGGGTTAGGCCCGTTTATTGTGGTCTATGAAATAAAAACATATCCCACTGCTAAACCTATGAGGCAAAAACTAAGGCAAGTCCATCCACGGAAGGTCGCAGCTATTAAAGCTGAAATAGAGAAACTTCTCAAAGTTGGGTTTATTTATCCTATACCCCTGACGGAATGGGTATTAAACGTCATCCCTGTCAATAAAAAGCAGGGCACCATTAGAGTCTGTATTGATTTTAGATATTTGAACAAAGCTTGTCCCAAAGACAACTTTCCTACTCCGCATATCGACCAGATTATTGACAACTGTGCTGGAAGTGTCATCTTCTCATTCATGGATGGATTTTCTGGTTATAATCAGATTGCGATTTTACCCACTGATCAGCACAAGACGACATTCATTTTCCCATGGGGAACCTTTGCATATAGGAAGTTACCATTTGGCTTAAAAAATGCTGGAGCTACTTTCCAACGTGCTATGTCCTATGTGTTTCACGATATAAAACATATTGTTGAACTGTACCTTGACGACCTCCCTGCTCATTGACAGTGACGGGAGGACCACCCTAGTCATCTTAGAGACATTTTCTTGAGATGTTGTCATTATAATATACAACTCAATCCGCATAAATGTGTTTTCTGCGTTGAGATAGGACGCCTGTTAGGTTTTGTGGTTTCTAAGGATGGCATCTGGATAGACCCATTGAAAATTGCTGCTATTTTACCTCTACCAGCCCCATCCAACCTTCTAGAACTCCAAAGTTTGCAAGGGAAGGCAAACTTTCTCCGCCGTTTAGTGTGCAATTTTGCAAAGAAAACACACGGTTATATGTGTCTCCTTAAGAAGGACACTCTATTCACCCGTGATACACCCCCTATATTATTCAAAGGATTTTCTCTTATATCTTACTGCCTCCACTACTACCATCGCTATGGTCTTGGTGCAGGAAAATCCTGATGGTCAGGAGCACGCAATTTACTATGCTAGTAAGAATCTTATGGATTACGAAACCCGATATTCATGCATGGAGAAATTAGCATTGGCCTCGATCATTGCTGTTCAAAATTTTCGTCACTACATTGTGCTCCGCACAACCACTGTATTGGTAGACCAGAACCCTATGTATTACATCCTGACTCGTCAGGTTCTCGAGGGAAAGTACTCCCAATGGATAGTCATACTACAAGAGTTTGATCTGGAATTTTCCAAAGCCACATCAAAGAAATCCTTGGTCTTTCTCGATCTCATGTGTGATATTCCCTATGCTTCGATGGAATCGGAGCCCAGTGATTCATTTTCGGATGAATTCATGTTCCTGATAAGCACTACTGACCCATGGTATGGAGATTTTCTCATTTATCTCCAAACATAAATATTTCAGCCAAATCTATCCCATGACGGTCCTCGCCGTATCTGTCACCACGCAAAATACTACCTCATCTTGAATGACACTTTGTATATACATGGGATCAATTCCATTCTCTGGCAATGCCTCACCCATGAGAAAGCTAAACAAGTGTTGAATGATTGCCACTCAGGAGCATGTGGCGGTCATTTATCTGGGATGGCTATTGCCAAAAAATCCTTCGCACTAGCTATTTCTGGCCTTCATTCTTTAAATATTGTCACGAGTCTATCAAGAAATGCCTATTAATTTGTCACAATGGTCTAGGAACTGAAAACACATTCTCACAAAGAATACAAACAGACAATCATAAAATTGGAAAAATGGTGTTGCAATGGAAGTAGCATCTCTGTATAATCAAATGAATAATGAATAATAAAACACAATGATCATGCTGGAAGCATGAATGCCAAAGCAATTCAAATTCCCAAGGAGGTCATTCGAATTCAATGAGTGAGTCTAGCTTAACTGAATGTAAGCCACAGTCAACACTCAAGTTAACCACTAATCAAAACCCTAATTAACTCAACTGAGCCCTAACTGAAATCAAAGTGCAATAAATGACTGAGTCTAACTGAAATTAGCTCAGACACATGTCACTACAAGCCAACCAACAAGTGGTAGCACATCAATGACTCCAATGAACCCGAATGAGGTTAACTGAAGTGTAACTGACCATCAGAAGTGGTTGGAGGCACCCCTGTTGACTCCAGTTCATTAAATAATCATTAAATAATCAATTAATGAAGGAAGGCGCCTTCACTGCTCTGTTTAACTGATTGTAATCATCATTTATCAATATGGGGCATTAAGGACACTCAGATCACCCCCGGAGTGCTCCAGTTAGCCTCCCTGAATGTAGGAGAAGGCTAAGTTAGCCTCATTGACTGAAGGTAGGCATGGGTGTGCTCATGCTGATGTCATCCAATGCTCCTCTTATGTCAATTAAGTCAATAAAACTTAGTATAGTGGTTTAGCTAGGCCAAATTAACCAAAATGAGTGTGTATGGTGGTAAATGTCTTCAACAATTCCCACCCTATCAACATTTTTATCCGAAAAAAGTGCACTCATCCTACTCCGCTACACCCCATCATTGCCATTGTCCCATTTGCCAAATGGGGGATTGATTATATGCATTGCAAGCCTACCTCAGCCAGGGGGCATGGTTACATCATCATAGCCATTGATTATTTTACAAAGTGGGCTGAGGCCATGCCTACATATGCAGAAATACGGTAAGGCTGCCACTCTCTTCATGTTCAATCATGTGATAGCTAGATTTGAAGTCCCATAGTACATAGTTACTGATCATGGATCACATTTCCGTAATAAAATGATGGAGGAACTAAGTTCCAAGCTAGGTTTTCATCATGAAAACTCTACGCCCTATTATCCGCAAGCTAATGGTCAGGTAGAGGCCATTAACAAAGTTTCGAAAATGATCCTTTGTCAGATGGTTGGAGACCATAAATCCAACTGGCACCATCTACTTTTCTTCGCTCTTTGGGCTTACAGGACTTCGGTTAAAACAGCTACTGGTTTCACACCTTTCTATCTTGTCTATGGACTTGAAGCTATCTTGTCGATTCAATGTCAGATTCCATCCCTGAAACTTGTCGTCGAACTTCTCCCAGACACTTCCGCAGAGGAAGAGATATTTTTATACTTGAACAACCTTGATGAAACTAGGAGAGATGTTGCCTTAGCTAATGAGGTACACAAGAAAGGCGTCAAGGTGCAGTATGACAAATATGTCCAACCTCATGCCTTTAACGAGGGTGACCTAGTTTTGACTTATGATCAGAGATATGACAAACTAGGGAAATGAAAGTTCGAATCCATGTGGTACGGTCCTTTCGTTATTTATAAAGTTTTAGAGAAAGGGGCCTATGAGGTCGTAGACTATGATGGTATCCCTTTAGGACAACCTCGTAATGGGTTGTACTTGAAGAGGTACTATGCCTAGATCTCTCTTAGATAGTATCTTGTATATATGTATATTGCTTGACTTTCGGTGTGCTTAAGTATTTTCAATATGGTTTTGAGTTTAAGTGTCTATATTTGTTTATACCATGTTTTGGTCATGCAGAACAGATGGCTTCCTATGGCTTCGCTGATGGTGCTTGCCGCCCCACCTTGAATCTTGCCTCAGCTGCTTGGGTTCTCTATTCCCCAGCTTATGATTTGGTTAGTTCAAGAGTGCTTTGTATTGATCCCACTACCAACAATATCGGTGAGTATCGAGCAGTCATAGGTCTTCTGACTGAAGCTGCCTCCCAAGATGTTCACAACTTGGTAGTCTTGATGGACTCGCAACTAGTGGTTTGTCATCTAAACCATGTTTATACCATTAGAAATCTTGTGCTTCTCCATCTCTTCCAAAGGGTATGCTTGTTAGAAAGGTCATTTGAAACTATCACCTATAGGCATATCCCTGGGGAACATAATGTAGTTGCTGACTCATTGGCTAATTACATCCTAGATTGGCATATTTCCCATTCATGACATGAAAATCAAACTTGGTTCATTGTAAATAAACAACTAAAGACACATAAAACTCATGTAAAATACATTCACCATTTGAGATGTATAAACACCAAGTAAAAGTCTGTATATATATATATATGAACATGTTTTACAAAAAATAGGTCACGAGACCTCATCTGAAGCACATAGGCTTTCAGGTAAAAAACCACCATACAAAATCCTGAAGCTAGAAGCTTTCAGTGGATACATCATGCACTCATTGGCTAATGATGCTCGTGGTAACACATCACTGCCCAGGCTACTCTACGTAGCAGTCTGCTAAAGCGACCTAGTACTCTTGTTGTAGGCCTCAGATACCTCAGTGGGAGGTCATCAATGGAAGCATCAGGAATGTCTAGGGTCAACCTCTCCAGGTTTTCCTCTAAATCCTCAGTCACATCGTCACCCTGCAATACAAAACGGGATCCGTCTCGTCTATCCAATGGGGAGTCTCCCCCAGGTCTTGCTGCTCCAATGTCTGCATGAAAACATTCAAGTCTCATTACTTAACATAAAAAATATAAAACATCAAAAACATAAAAAAACTATTTCCATTTTAGGCTCCTTTGTTTCTTACCGATGTCACCCCACTGTACGCTAGGTGGGAGCGGTAGGTCAAGGTCACCGCTGAATTCAGTTCTTGCATATGCATAATCATGCACCATGAGGAGTTGATCTCTCAACCATCGAAAGAATGCGTCACCAAACTTTACCTTCCCCCTGCCCTCTCTAGTACGGGCCATAATCCAGACCCACCTCTACATGCAAGGCTCCCATGCTCTCAGCTCTGTAAATACCACCTGGGGTCTCATCTGTGGAACCCGCTCAAAGAAGAAGCAAGCTAGAATGGAACTGAAACCAAATTGCTTCAGCTCCCCCTGCTAACACTTGGTCAACTGATCCTTGAAGATCAGAAGTAGGGCTTCCACCCAGTTAAATACTGTAGGTTCCATGGCCTCTATGGAATAGATCATATGTGCTCTAGACGCCTGGTGCACTCCTTGGCTTCCCACTACTCTCTGCATGGTAAACAACACAGTCCGTAGAGGTCCATCCATCACTGCTTTTATGGGGATTTTCTTCCTTGATGTCCGTGTCCCAGGAATACAATGACGGTCTATCAACTCCTGAGTAGTAATGTCCCCTCCATGGGAACTAGTCAGTGAGATGGGAGCACCCCATCTTGAAAGGCCAGTCAGGAAGTAGATGTCTTCTACCTCAACTTCCAAAATGTGAGCACCAACCTCGAAATATTGTTGCTCTGGATTCCACATCCATAGTATATGCTCTAGTAATCGCTCATGGGATACCATACTAGGTGTGTGAAAGAACTTTAAGAGTCTGCAGTCTCTCAATGTGGCTATGCAACCCGCATTTCGTTCGACGAAGGCGTCATCATTATCATGTTGTCTCTCTTTCCATATGACCAGTTTTTATCAACAAGAACCTGCCAAAAACCATCACAAGACTTGTTAGAAACATTCTTAATCATCCAAATTAATTAAAATGAGCTAGTTTTTCTTCTATAACCATTTTTATTTCTCCATGGCTGGCACCACCTGTGTCTCATTGAGGACAGGCGGTGGCACTGCCTATGAGCTATTTTTTCGGCGCGGTTCTAGCGGGGTACCGCTTATCCCACAAGGGATAAGAGTGGTGCCCGCTCCCATGATTTTAGGGCTTGCCATACAAGCCCAAAACACCATTAAAAATCAAAATTGAAGGCATAAGATGAAAGACTAGGGTCTAGGATATTACCTAGAACTGACGGTGCACAAAACTGATAGTGGATGATCTCGATATCAGTGACTGAAAATCTGTCCAAGAAAATGCTCCAAAGGCTCTCCACTATGGCTAAATAGTAAAATGTTTGATTTTTTACTATTTACATGACTTTTATATACATTTTCGGGCTTGACATGCTATAGTTTTGTTTTAAAATCATTTATTACTCAAAATCTATCAATCGTAATCCTTTAATGTCAATTATTGGGGCATTTAACACTTGTTTTTGAGTCGTTGCAGGATAGAAGAGCAGTAGCAGTAAAGTTTTGGGATTTCATTTTTTACTTTTTCGTACTGCCATAAAATAGAAAAATTCATTGAGTGTTTATTGTGACACTTTGGTCACGCTCTCGAAACTTAGCATCAAAGGTCCGAGTCCATTTCTTATTATTTTCAGGCTCATAAAATCTCTCATCGTGAAAAGAGACCTAATGAAGTATTCTTTAAACTCTTTTTGGGCTCCTTAAGGGTGTTATACCCAAATCTTGTCACCATCATGTGATAAGACCCTTAACTTCCATGTTTTCCCTTAATCCCAACACTTAGAGTGGAAGCTTGCTCTATTTGTCAATTCTACTTGAAAAAACCTAGCACCACACTTTCCTTTTGGTCAATGAGAGGTACCTTGCTTAGCACCGCCTGTATCCTGTTTTTATGAAGTGGTGCCACCGCCTATGGTCTTTGGTCTAAAAGTGGTTATCATCTAAACTGCTCTGTCATAAGGGAAGAAAAGCGGTACCCTGGGTAAAATGGGAAAACGAGAAGTTTCTTGAGGCTTCTAGAACTTGAACCTCATGTCCTCCCTTATCCCTATCATTGTGGGTTAGTTTGAGCTCGAGATCCCCCATGGTAGGATCTTAGATCCACCTCACCCGCAATTCTCTCAACTATCCCTATCCATTGAGCCTTATAAATACAAGCTCATATCCATAGTTGAGGGGGAGAACTATAGAGGTATTGTTATGCTGTTGGATTGAATACCAAGTGCAAATCATTAGAGTGCATAGAGAGCAAAGTTGGAGCTTATGGGGATGAAGTGTTTGTCTCGTGGAGGGGCTTGTCGACACTAAGGCAATGGTTGCAAGCTTTTCCATACATTCTTAATGCAAAGTTGATTTTCGTCCCACATTACTGTTGTTTTGATTTCACATGTACATGTTGTTAGATTCCTTAGTCACTAACATGGATAAGTAGATGATTTTCTGGTAGCTTTGATGTGTTTACATGTTTGATCTGTTTGCAAGTACACAAGTTCACAATCGAAGTAGTATTCCAGGTGTCTACGACATTCAGGGAAGGTCTTCATCCTTTGTCATTCACTCATTTGTTCTAGATCTAAACCATTCAGACCAAAGGAACAGATTCTGTCCACAGAAGGTGCAATATTCTTGACAACAAATCCGGTGACTCTGTTGGGGAACAGTGCAAATATCAGTTGATCTGATCTACCTCAGTTCTTGAACTCTTGTCCGAATCCAGGCTCCATCTCCAACTCTCTTTAGTCAAATCTGCCATCTGACTTAGTCAATTTTGGTTTGAAACTTTCAGATTTGTTTAGATCTAAACTATTTCAACATTTTATGTTCTTTTTACTGTCAATCCATCAATTTTTTCCTTGATCTGATCAATTTCTAACTTGATCTTTCGTTCTCCTTGTGTTTTGGATCTATTCAGAGAACCGCACATGTGCTGTTGGCAACAAGCGGTGCCACCGCCTGAACTCTGTTACCCATAAGCAGTGCCACCACCTGAGTCCCGTTATCTAGAAGCGGTGCTCATCCAAAACCACTCTGTCAAGACCCCCCCATCGTGGTTCCAGGTAGGCCTTGTTCCAGAACTAGTTTTTCATCATTTTTTGCAAAAATTTGAGTTTGTTTGCTTTCAGCCCTGCACTGTCAGGCTTGTGTGTTAGAATCTGAATGCTCATGGTTGGAAATTATGTGGTAAAAGATTGGTTTGATTGAAGAATTCAAAAGCTAGACTAGGCTTGTTGATTATTCATTTGCTCCTGTGCTTGTTGGTTCTGATTGTGAAATGAATTCTTTTGAAAGCTTAGGTGTTAGTAAGCTCTCTTTTCATTTTTGTTATAAAGACTGAAATAAAAACCATATGATTAGAATCTTGATTTCATTTTTTTTGTTTCCATAGAGGACTTCTTTTTACTGGTTAAAAAGAAAATTTTTTGACTGAGATTAGGTCATTATCATTATTGAGCATAAGACATTGGATCTCTGTTAGCCTCACAAGTTTTCAGGTTCTCTGTGTTCTTTTGTCTCTTTTGCATTAGTACTATCTCACCAAAAGATATAAAAAAATAGTGTATTTTTAAGTTATATCTATCTATGTTTTAAGAAAAATCAAAAAATAGAGTGCATATGCATGTAGAGTGCTTCTTGTTTTTCTTTTATGAAAAGAGACTCTTCCCCTTTTGATTGCTTTCAGAAAAGAAAAATGAGTTTGGAATGTGTTGCTTGTATTTGATTTTTATTTGTTCAAGATAGTTGTTTGGGAATTTTTTGTTTTAAAACGAAAAGAAAATACTCTCTTTCTCTCCCGTAGGTAGGCATACCACGAACGGTAAAGTGAAATATTTGCATATGCATACTACATGGTTTTACTTTTTCTGTCAAAATTCCATGCATTCACCTAACCATCCACTTTAAAATTAACGGTATTTATAGGTTAAAATTTACATAGCAATTTGAGTGATAGGTTAGAGACGTGTTCGGGCATCGTTAAGCCTAGGAGCTATCGTTACTCATCCGCATTACATCCCAGGACTCGTGCGGTTCTTCCACGTAACATCGGTATATCGAACAGCATTTCACGTACCCTTGAGGTATATATAAAGGTACTTCATGTACTTGATTGTATCTCAGAAGGCCCCTTGTGAACGGTTATGCATTAGATAGAACTACTACCAATTTGAGCTCCCACGTACATTGCGTATATCGGGAGACCCCACTAGGATACCTTATCTATCTGAGAAAAGCACTTTGGTTGTCTTGCTTGGAGCCATACGTCGAAAAAAGCATTCGGGGAGATTACTACGCACAAACCCTTGAGGTATATCACGAGTGGCACCTTCTTGACAATCTTGGTGAGAGACCTAACTATCTGAACTCCTCCTGTCATTTAAGTTAGCTTGTTTGGCCTATAGCTTGAGTAGGGGAATTTTTGTGTGTTTTCTAGTTTTTGAGAGCCTAGGTTAGATAGGAGTTGTAAAAACTCGCTGAGCTAAGACAATCCAGAAAATCTGATTTTATTCCTGTTTCAGGAGAAAATCCTATGGAATCTATCGACCAAGGAGTTGCTACCAACTCCCAAGTGGGAGAGAATGTGGTTGCAGAAAGCAGAGGACCATATCCTTCACACTCGCCTCCCTTGGTCCAACAACCTTCTCGGGGTAATACTTTGTTCCATTCTCCCACAAAAGGCCATGTTGATGATACTACCCGTCCAGATTATGGTCCCAATGCTCCATTTTGGGACACCTCTATAGGACAGGACATTGCCTCATTTGGCACCTATTTAAACTTTTCTGAAGAAGTGTCTCCAGATGAAGAAGAACATAGACAATACCAAGTAGCTATTCTCCATGCACAAGAAATTGAAAAGAAAATAGATGACATATTGGGCACACCACCATCACGTTCCGTTGTTTTTCCTATGGGATATCGTTCACTTGTCGATTCTATGAGACCCATCGAACCGATTCTAGATCGCACAGTGACTCCACGTAATCCAGGTCAAAATTCTAACCCCACCACCTCCCATATTATGTTTGTTTCCAATCCTCCTCTGGTGGCCCTCCTCCTATTGGTTTTGGTGGCTTCATAGGTTTACCTCTCAGGGGTCCCGGAGGGTCTAGTGGTCCACCCCCTGGTGTTCCAGGTGGTCCTGGTGGTCCCAATGGTCCTGGTGGTCCCGCAGGCCCTAGTGGTCCTCCTCCCGAAGGCCCCGGTGGTCCTAACGGTCCTGATCTCATAAATCAACCCCTTACGAGGAAATCTTCCACTAGTTCTTCATCACAACAACCTATCTATCAATCTACTTACGGTCCTACTGGTACTTATATGCCATATCAATATTACTAGTATGTGCAACCTAATCATCAGTTACCTTTCCTAGCAACTTTGGACTTGCCTGATTTATCCAAGTTGATTAATGACCCCATTCGACATAACCCCTCGTGGCCTTCCATTTTGGTAAAGTTAGCATCGGACATTCCAAAGTTCGATGGGAAGCAGGGAGACAATCTGAAAAACCATGTCATGAAATTCCATTTGTGGTGTTCTTCAAAATCCCTTATGGATGATTCCTTTCGTTTAAGACTCTTTCAGTGAACTTTGATCGGTACAGCCACGAAATGGTACATTGAACTTCCACAACGTTCATTTGTGGATTTTGGATCATTGGCAACTGTATTTCTTACACACTTTCAACTCCCTATCCATTATGAAACGGGTACTGATCTCTTAACTTCTCTGCAACAGAACACCTCCACCCACATAGCCGATCATATCCATGAGTGGAGAAGGTGGAGAAGACTTATTAAAGCTCCTTTTCCAGATCAATTATTAGCTTATTGGTTTACTAAATATTTGTTGCCTCCGATCGCCCGAGATGTGGCTATGGGCAGTGTCGTTAATGAAGATCAAGCCATTAGTGGAGCCCAATATCTGGACTTAGTCTATTCCCAATCCGAAACTTTGTATGACTTGATCCCTCAAGCTTGTCACCCAAGCACCAATCCTGCAAAGCCACCAGCAGAATTCCCTGTTGATGGGATTGTTGGTTCAATCCAGTCCCCGTCAGCAGCAAAACCTGCCAAGCAACCCTAGACTACCACCCCTACTCCTTCGACTCCCAAGGTTTCCATCGAGGTCAATTATATTCAGAGTATTCAAACCCCTGGCAACAATAAAAAGAAAGGTAAGCTAAAAACAAAAAACTTGGAAACCAACAAGAGAATCCAAAACCAGCCACCAACGATAATGATAAAGGGAAGAAAATCAAAATATCCATGTCTGCTATGCGGAGGTGACCATTTCACAAAAGAGTGTCCTCGTTGGGACGAAATCACCCAATTTTTGAAAACTAATCCCGCACCCGCAATTCTCACAGATCCTTTTCCCTCTCGACAACAACTGATAGAACACATTTCTAATCAGGGAAACTCGAGTTCTTCAGAGGAAATTCACATGATGTCCTTGGATACTATTAGTTTGCAAACTCAAAGTCAGAGTTACGACAAACCCATCAACAAGAAAGAAGATAATTATTCTTCGGGAAGAGCTCCCTCTACTGGTTCTCCTGAATCCTCGTCTACTGTCCTCCTAACCATCGAGAAGCCTACTCTCGACAGAGTTTTGCGTCCACCCAAGAGTACTCTTAGGAAGGTTGTTTTTAACACTAATGCCCAAGCTGCTCAATTTTATAATGTAGTTGAAGATCTCGCTCAGGCACTGTGTGCAATGTCTAGCTTGGAAGTACTCCAAAGTTGTCCTACACAACGCAAAAACTTGTTAACTTCGTTAGGAGCTTTAGACCCAGACAATACTAATTTGATTCATTTCAATGTTGAGAACTATAAGTCTAGACCATGTCACAAACTTGCTTTCCAAATCATCACGAAAGTAGTCAGAAAGAAGGTCTTTAGAACTGTCTTAGACGAAGGAGCTTCAACTTCGGTTTTGTCCATGTCTTGTTGGAAAGCTATTGGCTCTCCCGAGCTTGTAACATCACCTACAACTCTGAAAGCCTTTGATGGATGAGGTTTCCATCCCTATGGTCTCATATCAGCCCTTTCAGTCGATCTTGGGGGAAAAACTATTTCTATTCAAGTAGAATTAGTAGATGCCCCGTTAGATTACAATCTCCTTCTAGGAAGAAATTGGTTTTACGCCATGACTGTTGTCGCTTCGATGGTATTTCGAACTATCCAATTTCCACATCTAAGGAAAATTGTCACCATTGACCAGCTCGATTTCTGTACACCGGATGTTACGACCTCTATGGCTAACAGCATCCCTATGTTAGGCCAGTCCCCTCCTCCTTACCAGTCGATTGGGGTAGGCATGTTGAAGGATTCATCCCTTATGGGTATTTTTTCATCCACTCCTCCTAACATAGACACGGTGACAGTAAATATGATTGCGTCATTTGATTATGATCCAAAGGGAAAACAAATTGTTGAGTCCACCTCGTTGAGTCCTCATGAAGAAATGTACAACATCATTCAAACCCTTTTCGATGATCACATTGATGAACTTCATCTGGTGGCTTTGGACCCTTACCACCTGCCCTATTGTTTAGAACCATCTCTTCCTATTCTGGATTATCTCTCTGAGACTTTTCCTTTCGACAAGTCCACTATGGAGATCATGAATACAAATGAGCCTATCTAGGAGGATCACCATCATAGATCCTCGTTCCTCCCCAACACTAGTTCGATAGACCATGATTTTGCATCCTTGTTTTCCACTGATATTGTCAACACACCTCAAAGTACTATATTGTTGCAAGACACAGATTCTGAAGGAAACCTATGCAACATTACTCAAACAAATCTGATTGACATATCATCCAAGCCTGGTACCATTGAGCATGTTAATGTTGGGAAGAACTGCTCGGCAGAAGAATATGAAGCATACAAGGCACTTTTCAAAGAATTTCGCTATATTTTTGCATGGTATTATGAAGAAATGTCAAGGATAGACCCATCTATTATGGTCCATGAATTCAAAACCTATCCCACTGCTAAACCTATCAGGAAAAAACTAAGGCAAGTCCATCCACAGAAGGCCGCATCTATTAAAGCTGAAATAGAGAAACTTCTCAAAGTTGGGTTTATTTATCCCGTACCCCTGACGAAATGGGTATCGAATGTCGTCCCTGTCAATAAAAAGAAAGGCACCATTAGAGTCTGTATTGATTTTAGAGATTTGAACAAAGCTTGTCCCAAAGAAAACTTTCCTACTCCGCATATCGACCAGATTATCAACAACTGTGCCAGAAGTGTCATCTTCTCATTCATGGATGGCTTTTCTAGTTATAATCAGATTGAGATTTTACCCACCAATCAACACAATATGGCATTGATTTTCCCATGGGGAACCTTTGCATATAGGAAGTTACCATTTGGCTTAAAAAATGTTGTAGCCACTTTCCATCATGCTATGTCCTATGCATTTCACGATATAAAAAATATTGTTGAACCATACCTTGACGACCTCCCTGCTCATTCACAGTGACGGGAGGACCACCCTGGTCATCTTAGAGACATTTTCCTGAGATGTCGTCATTATAATATACGGCTCAATCCTCATAAATGTGTTT
The DNA here is from genome assembly GCA_001517045.1 of Pseudotsuga menziesii. Taxonomy (NCBI): domain Eukaryota; kingdom Viridiplantae; phylum Streptophyta; class Pinopsida; order Pinales; family Pinaceae; genus Pseudotsuga; species Pseudotsuga menziesii. The sequence continues at coordinate 357,167 of LPNX010371100.1, read as the reverse complement.
TCTGTGTTGAGACGGGATGCCTGTTAGGTTTTGTGGTCTCTAAGGATGGCATCCAGATAGATCCATTGAAAATTGCCACCATTTTCGCTCTACTAGCCCCAACCAACCTTTTAGAACTCCAAAGTTTGCAAGGTAAGGCAAACTTTCTCCATCATTTCGTGTGTAATTTTGTAGAGAAAACACATGGTTATATGCGTCTCCTTAAGAAGGACACTCTGTTCTATTGGGATGACTAAGCCCAACGAGCCTTTGATCATCTCAAACATGCTCTGACTCATTCACCCGTGATACATCCCCCAGATTATTCAAAGGATTTTCTCTTATATATTGTTTCCTCCACTACTACCATCACTATGGTCTTGGTGTAGGAAAATCCCAACGATCAAGAGCACGTGATCTACTATGCTAGTAAGAATATTATGGATTCTGAAACCTGATATTCACGCGTGGAGAAATTAGCATTGGCCATAGTCATTGTTGTTCAAAAATTTTGTCACTACAATTTGTTCCACACAACCACTATATTGGCAAACCAGAACCCTATGTATTACATCCTGACTCATTAGGTGCTCAGGGGCAAGTACTCCCGATGGATAGTCATACTACAAGAGTTTGATCTGAAATTTTCCAAAGCCACATCAAAGAAATCCTTGGTCTTTGCCGAGCTCATGTGTGATCTTCCCTGTGCTTCGATGGAATCTGAGCCGAGTGATTCATTTCCGGATGAATTCCTATTCCTAATAAGCACTACTGACCCATGGTATGGAGATTTTCTCATTTATCTCCAAACACAGAGATTTCAGCCAAATCTATCCCGTGACGATAACCACCGTATCCATCACCACATAAAATACTATCTCATGTTGAATGACACTTTGTATAGATGTGGGATCGATTCCGTTCTCCAGCGATGCCTCACCCATGAGGAAGTTGAACAAGTGTTGAATGATTGCCACTCTGGAGCTTGTAGAAGTCATTTATCTGGGATGGCTACAGCCCAGAAAATCCTTCGCACTGGCTATTTCTGGCCTTCAGTATTTAAAGATTGTCATGAGGTTGACAGGAAATGCCCACCCTGTCAACATTTTTATCCGAAAAATTGCACTCATCCTACTCTGCTACACCCCATCATTTATGTTGGCCTATTTTCCAAATGGGGGATTGATTATATGCATTGTAAGCCCACCTCAGTCGAGGGGCATGGTTACATCATCATAGCCATTGACTATTTTACAAAGTGGACTGAGGCAATGCCTACATATGCAAAAGACGGTAAGACTGCCGCTCTCTTCTTGTTCAATTGTGTGATAGCTAGATTCGGAGTCCCGTAGTCCATAGTTAATGATCACGCATCACATTTCCATAATCAAATGATGGAGGAACTAAGTGCCAAGCTAGGTTTTCACCATGAAAACTCTATGCCCCGTTATCTACAAGCTAATGGTCAAGTAGAGGCCATTAACAAAGTTTTGAAAACGATGCTTCGTCGAATGGTTGGAGACCATAAATCGAACTGGAACCATATCCTTTTCTTCACTCTTTGGGCTTACAGGACTTCGGTGAAAACAGCTACTAGTTTCACGCCTTTCCAGCTTGTCTATGGACTCGAAGTTGTCTTGCCGATTCAATGTCAGATTCCATCCTTGAAACTTGTCATCAAAATTCTCCCAGACACTTCCGCAGAGGAAGAGAGATTTGTATACTTGAACAACCTTGATGAAACTAGAAGAGATGCTTCCTTGGCTAATGAGGCACACAAGAAACGGATGACGGCGCAGTATGACAAATTTGTCCAACCTCGTGCCTTTAACGAGGGTGACCTAGTTTTGACTTACGATCAGAGATATGACAAACTAGGGAAAGGAAAGTTCGAATCCATGTGGTATGGTCCTTTTGTTATTTCTAAAGTTTTAGAGAAAGGGGCCTACGAGCTCATAGACTACAATGGAATCCCTTTAGGACAACCTCGCAATGGGTTGTACCTGAAGAGGTACTATGCCTAGATCTCTCTTGGATAGTATCTTGCATATATGTATATTGCTTGACTTTCAGTGTGCTTAAGTATTTTCAATATGGTTTTGAGTTTAGTGTCTGTATATGTTTATACCATGTTTTGGTCGTGCAGAGCAGATGGCTTTCTATGTCTTCGCTGATGGTGCTTGGTGCCACACCTTGAATCTTGCCTCAGCTGCTTGGGTTCTCTATTCCCCAGCTTAGGATTTGGTCATTTCAAGAGCGGTTTGTATTGGTCCCGCTACCAACAATATCATCGAGTATCGAGCAGTCATAGGTCTTCTGACTGAAGCTTCCTCCCAGGATGTTTGCAACTTGGTGGTCTTAATGGACTCACAACTAGTGGTTTGTCATCTAAACCATGTTTATACCATTAGGAGTCTTGTGCTTCTCTGTCTCTTTCAGAGGGTACGCTTGTTATAAAGGTCATTTGAAACTATCACCTATAGGCATATCCCTAGGGAACATAATGTAGTTGTTGACTCATTGGCTAATTACATCCTAGATTGGCATATTTCCCATTCATGACATGAAAATCAAACTTGGTTCATTGTAAATAAACAATTAAAGACACATAAAACTCATGTAAAATATATTCACCATTTGAGACATATAAACACCAGGTAAAAGTCTGTATATATATATATATATATAGAGAGAGAGAGAGAGAGAGAGAGAGAGAGAGAGAGATATGAACATGTTTTACAAAAAATAGGTCACGAGACCTCATCTGAAGCACGTAGGCTTTTAGGTAAAAACACACCATACAAAATCCTGAAGCTAGAAGCTTTCAATGGATACATCATGCACTCATCGGCTAATGATGCTCATGGTAACACATCACTGCATGGGCTACTTTACGTAGCAGTGTGCTAAAGCGACCCGGTACTCCCAGTGTAGGCCTCTGAGACCTCAGTGGGAGGTCATCAATGGAAGCATCAAGGATGTCTAGGGTCAACCTCTCCAGGTTTTCCTCTAACTTCCCAGTCACATCGTCACCATGCGATACAAAATGGGCTCCGAATCGTCTATCCAATGGGGAGGCTCCCCCAGGTCGTGCTGCTCTGACGTCTGCATGAAAACATTGAAGTCTCGTTACTTAACATAAAAAATATAAAACATAAAAACACTATTTCCATTTTAGGGTCTTTTGTTTTTTACTAATGTCACCCCACTGTCCACCAGGTGGGAGTGGTAGGTCACGGTCACCGCTGATGTCAGTGCCCGCATATGCATAATCCTCCACCATGAGGAGTTGATCTCTCAACCATTGAAAGAATGGGTCACCGAACTTTACCTTCCCCCTGCCCACTCCTGTACGGGCCATAATCCAAACCCACCTCTGCATGCGAGGGTCCCATGCTCTCAACTATGTAAAGACCACCTAGGGTCTCATCTGTGGAACCCGCTCGAAGAAGAAGCAAGCTAGAATGGAACCGAAACCAAATTGCTTCAGCTCCCCCTGCTGACACTTGGTCAGCTGATCCTTGATGATTGGAAGTAGGGCTTCTTCCCAGTTAAATATTTTAGGCGCCATGGCCTCTATGGCATAAAGCATATGTGCTCTAGACACCTTGTGCACTCCTTGGCTTCCCGCCACTCTCTACATGGTAAAAAACACAGTCCATAGAGGTCCATCCATCACTGCTTTTATGGGGATTTTCTTCTCTGATGTCCTTGTCCCAAGAATACAGTGACGGTCTATCAACTCCTGAGTAGTAATGTCCCCTCCACAGGAACCAGTCAGTGAGATGGGAGCACCCCGTCTTGAAAGGCCAGTCAGGAAGTAGATGTCCTCTACCTCAACTGTCAAAATGTGAGCACCAACCTCGAAATATCATTGCTCTAGATTCCACATCCATAGTATATGCTCTAGTAATCGCTCATGTGATACCATACTGGGTGTGCAGAAGAACTTTAAGAGTCCGCAGTCTCTCAATGCGGCTATGCAACCCGCATTTCATTCGGTGAAGGCGTCTTCATTATCATGTTGTCTCTCTTTCCATATGACCATTTTTTATCAACAAAAACCTGCCAAAAACCATCACAAGACTTGTTAGAAACATTCTTAATCATCCAAATCAATTAAAATGAGCTAGTTTTTCTTGTATAACCATTTTTTTTATTTCTCCATGGTCGGCACCACTTGTGTCCCGTTGAGGACAGGCGGTGGCACCACCTGTGCACTATGTTTTCGTCGTGGTTCTAGCGGGGTGCCGCTTATCCCGTAAGGGATAAGAGCGGTGCCCGCTCCCATGATTGCCCAAAACACCATTAAAAATCAAAATTGAAGGCATAAGATGAAAGAGTATGTGTTGGTCTCCTATTATTGGTTGTCCAATACATCATTTCCTAGCATAAAACTTATAAAACCACATGATAAGTTAGTTTTATTAATATTGATTTGTGCATAGTCATGTTTTTATGGAGACCAACGTGGACAAAGGTTTGGTAAGTGATTTTTGGTTATTTATTTCTTATTTTACATTGTTTTATGCATAAATTGGATTTTTAAATCTCCATATAAATATCCGGTCAACTGATGGGTCGTTGTTTCCTTTGTGCAGGGGTTTCGGCGCTCCAGGGTAGATTCAGGCTAGCTGCACCAGTGATTTGGGGGCTTCGATCCACATTTGGGGTGTCTCTTGGATTCACATCACCTTCCAGATGCTTATGGAGATTATCCAATGCTGTTCTGTCCATGTCATTTGCTCAAATGGCATTTCCGTCCTTGATCAGGAACCCGATTTCAGGCTCCATTTCTGAACCATCGGTTGAGAATTGCTCAAAACGGTTCGAAACCCACTTCACAAATAGCCCCATTTACCCCTACTTGTGAGCAGTTTTCATAATTTCTCACCGAATGTGGAGAAATCCTTTCCAGAACAGACATGGTTTTGCCAGATTTGGTGTTGGCCGTTTTCTGGGTGGTTAATCAAATCTCTGCATTCTGGGATGGATCTTGTCCATCTATCCATGTATAAATAAATCCTGAGAAGAAGAGGATGCTGGGAGAAGATTGTAATACTTCATTTCATCAATAAAATCAGCGTTTATCTCCTTTAAGGTTTTGATTTTTAAAGCTAGAAGGCGTTGAGGGAGGGCCCCCTTCAGCACCAACCATTGGTATTTCACATTGTGTGGTTTGCAATAGCAAGATAACATTTCTTTCCCTTTGATATTGTTCTATAGAATGCTGATGGTTTTACTCATATGCATGTCCGCATATTTTTAGTCATTTGCAATTGATTTAGCTTGCTGAATAGATTCGGGAACAGTTTTTTATTTGGTACCCCTTTCTGGTTTTCAGTGTGGACTGTGTATTAATGGCCATGATTATTATTTAGGGTTATTGTATTTCTAAATCGTGTGATGGTTGATTCAAGTTTTGCTTTATGAAAGATTACAAGTAGACTGAGCTTTCACATTGTTTTTTTTATTGCCAGCATATAGCGATATAATGATAGCTACAGGATTAGTTTAGACTCTGCTTGTTCACAGGACTGTAAAATAAATTAAGGACTGGTGTGGGTTTAAATATTCTCTTTGATTTCCAGTATGAAGCGTAGTATTGGCAAATTGAATAATGAACTCGACTCCATCTGTTGAAGAATCCTTCTTACTGCGGCGTGAGAATAATTGATGAACAGCTCCAGTCTTTTACTTTTGAGCTTACAGAGCTGTAGGATATCTTGTTGAAATGGAACAACATTTGTAATATTTTGTAGAGGGTGTGAAGATTGTAGTATATAAAGCG
>LPNX010371100.1:265262-345352 GCA_001517045.1 Pseudotsuga menziesii | reverse complement strand
GTATTAGTGTGGAGTGAAGCATCAGATCTTGTAGGATTAATAGTGGAGTTTTCAGGTTAATTGAGATCGATTGAGCATATGCGTTTGACAGGTAGATTCCTCCTTTTCCAGGCTAATTGTTTTGAAAGTAAACCTTAGTCACTTTAGCATAAGATTGTTGTAGTTCAAGGTTTGTTTAATCCCTTAGCAGGTTGTTCTACTATAGTTTAATATTGTTGTGAAGCATTGTTGTAGTTAGTGTTTCTTTAGAGGATCAGGTTTGCTTCAAAAATTACTATAGCTACCTTTTTGCTATAAGTTGTTGTAGACAAATTGATTTCTGTTTCTGTATAACAGACCTAGGAGTTCTTAGCATAACCATAGTTTCGTCCATTTCATTGCTTTGTTTGAAGTAGACTAGCATTCTTGTAAGCACGAGCATTAAAACTGCCTTGCCTGCACATATAGTGTAGCAGCTCAAAGTTTACGATTCTCCGGTTGATAATTAAATAGAGGTGAATTAAGTAACATTAATTTTAACCAACAGTATGGTCTAGGCTATTACCTAGAACTGATGGTGCATGAATTGACGGTGGATGCTCCTGATATCACCGACTAAAAATATGGCCAAGAAAATGCTCCAAAGGCTCTCCACTATGGGTAAATAGTAAAATGTTTTGAATTTTTACTATTTACATTACTTTTATATACGTTTTTGGGTTTGACATACTATAGTTTTGTTTTAAAATCGTTTATTACCCAAAATCTATCAGTCATAACCCCTTAATGTCAATTATTGGGGCATTTAACACTTGTTTTTGAGTCATAGCAGGATAGAAGAGCAGTAGTAGTAAAGTTTTGGGAGTTCGTTTTTTTAATTTTTCGTACTTCCATAAAACGGAAAAAGTCGTTGAGCGTATATTGCGACACTTTGCTCACGCTCTCGAAACTTAGCATCAAAGTTCCAAGTTCGTTTCTGATTCTTTTCAGGCTCGTAAAATCTCTCATCGTGAAAAGAGACCTAATGGAGCCTTCTTTAAACTCTTTTCGGGCTCCTTAAATTTGAAAATATTGTCGAGTGATATTGTCTTCTTCACACCTTTTAAAGCATTTGAAGAGTCGTCTCTCCGACGGTAGGTTATCTCTTTTTCGGTTTGGATGGACTATTTACGAAAAAGGAACACTCCAGCAAATCATGACTGGAAGAGTTCTCTAAGGTATTATTTTATACTTTTTCGGGCCTTAGGGATTAAATCATACGAAAAAGGACCCTTTGGAGTCTTCTTCCGTGGTCATTCAGACTCTCTAAACATGAACGATACCGAGTTTTCTTTCATTGGACTCATTAAATTAAACATTGAGAGACCCTTTTTTGGGAACGAACCCCTCCTCTCTCAGGTTCGTAAAACATATTAGTTTGGACTTGTCTTCAGACGAGCTATAACAAGTGTTTGTTACCCTCTTTGAACTCGTAAAATTGAAAAGAGGCACTCATCAATCATGATGGGGAAAATAGGAAGGAAATCATTTTGCAAATAAATGGTAGTAGTTTGTCGTTACCTTTGAACATGGCACTTGTCTGCATATCATTTCAGTCAATTGGGTATTCAGCTGATCTCCATGACAATTCACTTTCATGAATCATGCCACTCCTTTGATTTTGTCAAAAGAATGCATTGTCCACTATCGCACTATGTGTTTCTCTGGTTTAGTCATGCTGCCAAGTCTTTTGTCGTGCCGCCTGATGTTCAAAGGGAAGTGGAAGAAGTTTTACCTCTGCAGTCAAAACAGTCTCTGTGTCAATACTTTTGAGTCAATCTTATGGTTACTATATTCACGTCATTCCAGAACTATGTTTTGAGTTTCGTGTCATCGATGTGGGACTCATCATGGCCCTCCTTCGACGAGACTATTCCCGTTGACGTCATCTCATCATCCAGGAAATAGTCTTAGAAACAAAATTTAGTACCTTGAGATCTGTATGTGTTAATGACAGATTCTCTCTCTTTTGATATAGGTTCACATCATTGACCTTTGATTGATAGAATCGACTGGGTGTTCGACATCAAGACATCTATTCATGCTCAGTAGGTTGTACTAGGGCACCTTGGGAACCATTGACATCAATGGTGATCTCCCTCGCACTTGTTAACGGTTCACATCATTGGCCGGTAATCAAGTGGTTTCTACCATGTTCGACTTCAAATCATTGTAATCACATGGATAGAATCGTACTGTGTGGAAGGTGAGACGAAGACCCTAGGTATTTGTTTAGTGCTCATTGCTTTCCCTAGGCTGCGATGGAGCTTTGTATATCTAGGATGGATCCACATTTGTATGGTCATGGCTATGCTCAAATTTGCATCTGTATGACATAGATCTGCGTTGTATGTCTAGTAGCTATGTCCAAGATTGAGTCATCTATCACATGGATCTACATTGTATTCTAGTAGCCATGCTTGTTTATTCCTTTCATGGATCTGCCTTGTATTGGTCCGCATCCATGAGTTGGTTACATTTGTCTATGACTCAAAAATATTGATGTACTACATATGCCTACTAGACGACATTCTCCGATCGAGCTGACATTTTCACCTCGAAGTGGCAACTTGTTCTCTCAAATCTCTCACTTATCGTATCCCTCTAAGTCTCATGCTTTGGGGGGCATTCTGTTATACCCAAATCCTATCACCATCATGTGATAAGACCCTTAACTTCCATGTTTGCCCTTAATCCCAACACTTAGAGTGGAAACTTGCTATGTTTGTCAATTCTACTTGAAAAAACCTAGCACCACGCTTTCCCTGTGGTCAATGAGCGGTACCTTGCTCAGCACCGCCTGTATCCCATTTTTGAGAAGCGGTGCCACCACCTATGGTCTTTGGTCTGAAAGCGGTTCTCATCTAAACTGCTCTGTCATAAGGGAAGAAAAGTGATACCCTGGGTAAAATGGGAAAAAGAGAAGTTTCTCAAGGATTCTAGAACATAAGCCTCGTGTCCTCCCTTATCCCTATCATTGTGGGTTAGTTTGAGCTCGAGATCCCCCATGGTAGGATATTAGAGCCACCTCACCCGCAATTCTCTCAACTATCCCTATCCATTGAGCCTTATAAATACAAGCTCATATCCATAGTTGAGGGGGAGAACTATAGAGGTATTGTTATGTTGTTGGATTGACTACCTAGTCCAAATCATTGGAGAGCATAGAGAGGAAAGTTGGAGCTTATGGGGATGAAGTGTTTGTCTCGTGGAGGGGCTTGTCAACACTAAGGAAACGGTTGTAAGATTTTCCATACATTCTTAATGCAAAGCTAATTTTTGTCCCACATTACTGTTGTTTTGATTTCACATGTACATGTTGTTAGATTCTTTAGTCACTAACATGGATAAGTAGATGATTTTCTGGTAGCTTTGATGTGTTTGCATGTTTGATCTGTTTGCAGGTACACAAGTTCACAATCGAAGCAGTATTCCAGGTGTCTACGACATTCAGGTAAGGTCTTCATTCTTTGTCATTCACTCATTTGTTCTGGATTTGAACCATTCAGACCAGAGGAACAGCTTCTGTCCACAGAAGGTGTAATATTCCTGACAACAAAATATAGTTCCATAATGTTGCATTTCCATTCCTTTGCAGTTCAAAAGAGAACGATTCTCTTATATTACTTCATGAGAAGGGTACAACTTCAATCCTTTTTGAAATTGGTTTCAAGTTGTCACAATATTACGTTATATTTATTAACCTTGTTAATGTGAGCATAGAGATAGAGCCACTACTCTCCCTTTTGGTTGATTTTTTCTTGGAGAGTGTTGTTTACCTTTGATTGGCATTAGTTTATTTATATGAACCATTTGTCTGACAAAATGAGTCAAAGACGTTTTTATGGAAATTATAATTCTTTTTAGAGTCTAAAAATCATAGTGGCACACTCTGAATTCGATTGTTAGAATGAAGAGTTTGGAATTAGCTAAATTGGTTAAGGCATGGAAGGAATTCCTGTAGTCGCCATTTGTAGTTAGGGAAAAATGGAATGAATTCTTGTTGATGTAATTTTGTATTTTTTATTGGAATTGATTGGAAATTACATATACATACTTTATGCATCCGATGCATTGGTAATTTCCTATGCGATACGTTTCATTGGTTGGTAATTACATGTATGTTATGTATCAGTAATGACATATTTACTATACTTTACATTGATTGGTATTTGCATACAAATACCATGGGATGAAATTCATTGGATTGTATACAAATACCACAAGTTGGAATTGAGTGGTATTTCCACTGGGTTGCATACAAATACCATGGGATGGAATTTGAGTGGTATCTGCATATGCATTGGATTGATTGGTAATTACATAAATATATTTTATGTATTTGATTGACATGGATTTGCATATATATAAGATTGTGGATTGATATTGAGATGCATATGATTATTGGAAGGAGAACACAACCCTATTCCTCTTGATTTGAATAGTAGCTAAAATTGATATATATATATATATATATATATATATATATATAGTGATTACAGTATTGCTGAAAATACTCGGCTAGATTAATAACCAAAATAATTAGTACTTCATGACTTTATTTCAAATTGAAGATACTTAAACTTCGGAGTTGATTAATAATTAGCTATAAGCCCAATATCATTGGTTGCATTAATCTTTATATTATTAATCTCTTCTGTAGTATGAAGGTTAATTCAAGATTATGGTGTACATAAAGCCTTAGCATCATTGTTATTGAGTGCAATTTTGTATGTTGACCAAGTCCAAGAGTAGGAAGGATCCTTGTGAAATGAACATTCCTTATGACTGGGTTGTTTGAAATCTTGGATGGCTCACTACAAAATACTCCGCAATTCGGTAGTGCCCATGTTTTCCTTTTTAAGTGAATCTCTATAGAATTCTTTGACTTTTGGTAGTGCCTATTTTGTTTTGCTTTGAATGCACTACTATAGAAACATGGAACTTTTGGTAGCAAGTAGATATTGTGTATATGTTATGTAGTAAGAATTCTTACATGCACGTATGTAGTTTAGTTACCCCATGGTATAAAAAAATTTACTAGGTGTATTTTTAAGTCTAGTAATGTAAGGATATGTTACAAATGTTGTTTTTGGGTACTCTCATGATACCTGTAGATCAATGAATAAACGCTCGGATCACGCAAAGGGGGGTCAGGGAGGGGTGGTGTACTCCCCGACCTAAAGGCTTGCAGGGGTTCTAGGGTGAGAGCCCTTGATATAAAAAAATTGGGTTCGTTTTTGGTCCATCTTGTGGTTTTTACCATTGGAATATGGTGTGAAGTTTGTGATTGGAAGTAATAAATTGTGGTATGCATGACCTAGTTTGAGGCCGCGTGTGATGTTTTAAAATGTTCATATATGAAGTGTGAGATCTATGGTTGAAGTAGTCGAAGTTGTTAGAATTCGCGGATGGTGAGATTACTATAGTTGGAGTCGTGTCAGAGTCATGGTAGAAAGGAATGGATATTGACCAATCGTTGATGACTCGACAAGAATGTGGATCGATTGGTAGTCAACAACTCGATGGATTATTGATGAAAATGAGGATCGATCGATGGTCGACGACTCGATGAATGGTCAATTAAGGATTCACAGAAGGTGGACTAAGTGGACAAGCTTAAGTCAATTGAGAAATTGTGGTTAAAATCAACTAGGTAGTCAATTTGTTGATTGTTTTCAATTACATAACATAGTTGTTTCATCTTTAGAGGGATAAATGTGTTTCTGATGATTAGAATGAACTTGTTGTGATTATTAATGCAGATGCAGACATGATTGAGGAGGATGTTGTAGCATCAACCAAATAGATAGTTGGAGTAACATCAATACAATTTTACCAGAGCAAATGGTAGAGTTTGTTTTCGACTATGGAGAGAGATCAATTAGAGAAAAAGGTGAAGTCTATTTTGGACTGATCGACTAGAGTAGACAATGAATTTTGTTGTCGATTGTGTAGATTGACTGGATTAGACAGTGAAGTCTATTGTGACTGAGAAACATAATTCAAGTACTTGGTTCAAGAGTGCTTATTTATTGTTGTATGAGCAAGTAGATGATCGGGTAGCAATGTTTGTAAAGCAACATTTTATTAATGGAGTTGTATTCACTGTAAATTGGCATATGACTATAAGACCAATAGAGAGATGTGTACCCTTGGTTACTCATCAAAAAAGTCAAGCTATAGACCTAGGTGATAGGAGGAGGAGGCTAAATTCATAATGGATACTAACTTGAGGGGGGGAGGAAATGCTATCATTCCTACACCAAGTTTAAAGGGGGGAATGTTGTGTTAATATTCACTTGGTCATAGAGCAAGTTAACTGACTTTGATTATTGTTGGTATGGACCCATGGTATTCGTGTGATGTAATCCTATAAGAGTTTTTTTGAACTCCATTGTAAGATGAGGTTGCATATCCGGAACTCTCACTAATGGTTAACAATGGTCATGGCCGATAGAGCCACAATCAACCATGTCTTGGTTGGTTTAGGTCAAGGAGCATAATGAAGATCTATTTTGTTGGTTTTTCCTGTAAGTGTTTCTAGGATAAATAATGGTGTCCATGATGTGTATGTTGTTATTGTTTGATTTATTGTTATATGTTTTATGGTGTGTTAAAAATGTGGTTGTGTCCATGAAACATCAACATTGTGAATATTAGTATTAATATTTTACTATCCAAGTTGACAATTGTAGGGAGTAATCTTGTTTACATTCAAATCCATTTTACACTTATTTGAATGCAATAAAATTCAATATTATTGTACCAAGTATGTGCACATCCTTGCTCTCCTTTCCCTCCACAAATTCCTTAAAGGTAAACTTGATTTCACTTGCATAGAAAAATGATAATGGATTGCCTTTAAACATTATTTGAATTTGGGTATTCATACAAAATTGTGTATGAAATTAAACAATCCAAATATTGATTTCTTTCATTAATTTTTGCTATAGGTTTTTTGAACTAATAATGTATAACACAAATTAGAGAAATATCAAGATTAACATCATTAGAAAAATTATTCAGAATTTCAACTATCCCTATCTTACTCATACTTGCCATGTCCTTGGTAAAAAAATTCCAAATATGATACCATGATATAATCTTATGGCACAATATAATATTATGGGCAATGTAAACTGCCCAAGCCTCACTAACCATCACATTCAACATCAACATCAATTTCTCTTTCAATGCTAACCTTGACTACTAATAATTGATATAGTTCAAATCTTGGAGAATGCCCCTTCCTAGACTCCTTTAGTAAACTTATTACCATTCCACTGCACCAAGAGCTTGGTCTTAACAGACATGGATATACTATTATCATTTGTTATTTCTTTTATTGGTAATAAGTTTTTCTTGATATTTGGTGTACCACAAATGCCACTGATAACTATTATTTTTTTAGTTTGTATTCTTGCATCCATTTTTATATATCCTTCAACATTGATAAAAGCATCATTTCTCTAAACACTTATCTTGTTTCCTTTGTCTTTTTTTACCAAAATAATTGTTCATACTTTATAGTTATGGGTTACAATGCCTCGATCCACCATAAATCTTGGATCTCTCTTGCAAAGGCATATGTTGGAGTTATGAATATTTTAGCTAGTAGGCCATTATCAATCATTACATTCACTTGTCTTAAATTATTTCCCTTTAATGTCAAAGTTTTCTTTATTGAAAATGGCCCTTAGATGTCCTTTTATTCAAACCCATAAAAATATGATATTAATTTTTATTTTTATTTTAGGTATCATTAGCTTAATCAAATTACATTACCATAAATATATCAATGACCTTTTGTTCGAAAGCCTCTAATAATTTTATTTTCTCTTTCCTTTGATGTCAATCTCCAATTTCACTTGTTCAATCAAAAATTCCATTGGATACATCACATGGTTGATGTCAACCTTTTAGTCACTCATTGGAGCCAACCCTACACTAGCTTGATTATTTAATGTTTTTGTTTAAGCATTTCACCGATGATTCTTTTTTTCCGCAAAACTTTGGATATTTTGAAATTTTATTATATAACCCAACTTGATTTTTGAAATGTCATGTCCCCACCCTTCTACCAGAGAGAAGACGTGACTATGCTGCTATTAATCTGGGAAATCTAAGCCCCATAACGTAATATAAAATGCATTGAACTTAAAAACATACACAGATTTGTAAAACATGCAATATATAGTGGAAGCAATTACATTTCATTCAAGCATTCAACACATTAGACATGTTCATCATATTTCATCAAGCAAATATAAATGTAGAGATTAACACAAGAGATACTTATCTTGAAAGAATATTTTCCCGCAACCAGCTATGTCGTTGCAACTTTCCACCCAACCATAGGCCAGTGCGCTCATCAATCTCTCAACAACACTGCCACCCCCGAGTTGGGTATGATTCTCACAAGGAATAAGGAAACACTAGCAGGTTCACACATAACCAAAGGTATATCAAAATTTAGCCAAGCCAAACACAGTTGGGTTTATTAGGCTGCTAGAGAGGTGGAAGGATGAATTGCTAAGCTAGTAAGCACAACCACAGAGCTATGGACACTTGTTCCAGATTTGGCTTGACTTCTAAACATCTACACACCTAACACAAGGAAGCATCCCCTTCTCTACTACACAGTCCCTCAAGCTATGCCTTCCATTCCAGTGCTGTCAGGGTGTGCAAAGAACAAAACCAACCCCTCTAGATTTGTCTGTGAGGTTCCTTCCTACACTAGGTTTATCAAGCTAGTTCAGACCCAAAACAAAATATGCACCCACAACAAGACACAAGTTCTCGGATTGATGAAAAACAGTTTTGGCAACAAAACGAATTGGTAAAATGGGGAAATCGACCCCTGGGCGAGCAATTCAAACTCAACAACTATTATGGGCAGTTTATGAGCCAAAACGACTGCTATGAACCCCAAAATAGTGAATCCTAAATGGTCATTCACTCAGCAACATAAAAACGAATTTCTTGGGCATGGAAAATGAGGAAATTGGTAGGAAAACGTGAGGAAGACAACCCAATTCCTGGGCATTAAAAAAAACGATTTCCAACTTGGAAAATAATGAGGAAATGCAACAAAATCGTGGGGGGGAGGCAACCCAACCACTGATCATTACCAAAACGATTCCTCGGCCTAGGGAAAATGAAGAAAACGACTGCCCACGTAAAGGAAAACACGTATAGCAGACAAAAACGTGAAGGAGAGAGCTCTCCAAGCTTCCACTGCGAGAAGAAATGGATAACGTGGTTGAACAACAACATGGGCATGCATTTTTGGGTGTTAACTTGGGTGATAAATACTTAGCCTATTGCAAAGCATTCAATGCGCCTGCAGCAGACATCTTAATTGTTAGATCTTAAACAGTTTTAATCCAAGGGTTAGAATTCCTGCTGCAGACGCATTAAATGCTCTGCAGCAGGCTGAGTATTTATTAGCCCCAAAATTCAAAATTGTGTTTCCCAAAAACTGATGGCTTCTGCAATTCGAATTTGGACTGCCATACTCTTCCCATCCCCATGCAATAACTATCTCAACCAATTTCTAGCAGAAATAAATGATTGGGTGAGTAAGACAAGAAAGGTGGTTGACAGCTTGATGGGTTTTCCCCTTGACATTTGGCTTTTCCCCATTGGCTCAAGGTTTGAATATCCCCCCCCCTCCCCAGCCCCCCTTATCCTTAGGAATGCATGCCCCCATCTCTTTTAATGTTGCATTGGCATAGCTGGTTGTGGGTATTTTAATTAAATTGCATATTTACATGATGTCCAAAATTATAATGTGCATGGCTAGCACAAAATACCACCGGCATCGATTTTAATCGCCGAAACATAAAATGCTAAATCGATGGTGAGGCTTTTGCCTATAGCTCCATACCATGATTGCACCAAGAGAAGCGAGATGCTCTCCAGCCCAATATGGAGGAGATCCTATCACGTTAGTCATGTTATGCTAGCTGACATAAATAAAAAATATAAATTACATATCGACTTAAATAAAATCTAAAAGAAAATAAACTAGCATAGATCCATTTTAAACCCGGATCTATCAAGAACCGAGAGGGATCCAAATGGTAAAAAAATGTACATCTCAAGAAACTGGATCCCTCTCGATGCTTAATAGATCTGGGTTTGAAATGGATCTATGCTAGTTAATTACAATATATACATCATATACATTTTTAATGCAAACGGGGTCAAAACTGGAGCGTTACATGAAAGACTTAAATTATACCAATACAAATGAATATTGCATACATGCTTATGTGTTTTATATTAAACATGTTTAAAGATTATTTATTGATAACCAACATAATTAAAAAATATATAAAATATGAATTATATTTTACAGACATATAACTTAGTTTTTGTAATAGAAGAGAAATCTTAACATTAAGCAGAGTTAGATTCTTGTAATAAATTCCTGTTGCTCCTTCTATGCTGGCATGATTAAAGGTTATAAGTTTACCAGTAACTTGAACACGAAGGGAGGTAGGGCCTCTCGCTGCACACAAAGCCGTTACGGTTGCATCGTGCTTTATGCCAGTTTATATACGTTTAAAGGAAGAAAATTTATACGAAGATCTTTTTCAAAATGACTCTGTGGCCCAATGGATAAGGCGCTGGTCTACGAAACCAGAGATTCTGGGTTCGATCCCCAGCAGAGTCGCTGTTTTTTGGATGTTTGGTAACCTTTTTGGTTTTCGGCTTTTGTAAATATGAGTTTGTACATGATTTTAGCAGATTCTGGGTTCGATCCCCAGCATATGAATTTTTATTTTTTTTCAGCTTTTGTAAATATGAGTTTGTACATGATTTTAGCAGATTCTAGGTTCGATCCCCAGCAGAGTCGCTACTACCATGATGTTTGGTATGAGTTTGTATATTATTTTAGCTTTTGTAAATATGAGTTTGTACATGATTTTTGCTTTTGTAAATTTAACTTTATGTGATTCGAATGTTTTAAAAGAATATATACAGTCCAAAAGTGAAAATTTTATTCTTTCCTTTTTGTTTCACTTTTTCCTTTGAAGTCTTTCTCTATTATGTTTTGGAATGGCTTGATTCGTCAATTTTATGTTAATCAATATTATGTTTTTCTTCAATATAAATGACTTTCTTATATTTTGCTTCACTTTACTTTTCAAAGTTTTTCTCCATTATGTTTTGGAATGGTTTGATTCATCAACCTACTTTGCACTATGTTTTTCTCCAATGGCTTTTTTACATTCTCAATTATGGATATTGTAAGTAAAAATAATATTCTCATTTGTTAAAGTCATTGAACAACCCATTCATGTACTTAGACATCACCTTTCTATTAGGTTAGTTGAAACCCAATTGGATACACTTATGAATTTAGCTACATATCCTAGAACTTCTTATCTTTCATTATGTATAATATGATTCCATTTTAACTTATGTTTTTTTTCATGTGCTATATGATAGAATCATTTTTTCTTTAAAAGTGTCTAAAGGTTACCCCATTCCACAAAATGCTTCTACTTGGTTAGAAATCTTTCTTGAAATAGGCCCTTGGACCCATCATAGTAGTGCATATCCCTCCATTTTCAATCGAGAGAAATGATGATTTTTTCTATTGGTAAACCCATAGAAACTAAAATAAACATCTATCCTTAACAACCAATTACTTAATTCATCAACGTCCAAATGACCATCACAAGTATTTCTCTCCACTTTAGGTTCAAGACTAAAAGAAGTTTAAGGGTCATATTGAGATCTCTTTTAATTGCTTATCTTGGTTCTCTCTGGTTTCTTCATGGCCTTCATTAGAATTTTCCTCTCCATCTTTATTCTTGTTGCCCAAATATCAAATCAAATCCTATAGCATCTCCGCAATAACTTCTACATGTGCCTTCAAATTCTTGAGTCTAAGTTAGTCTTTGTTGATCTCTTGATGTTCCATCATCTTAGTTCAACTTGGAGCATGGATATGACTAATTTCATGTAACATTGGCTTTATACCTTACAAATATCCATGTCCATTTTTCATAGTAAACTCAACTAAACAAGAAATTCACTCTAATACCAAATTGATCCCTTTTCCAGCAGGCATTTCAAAATTAATCAATGTACCTACACCACTTATACCATTAAACAAAAACAACTATGTTTAATGTCTAATGAATATTATGCATAGATGTTTTTAATGGGAGCATGCATGGGCAATAAACTCTATTTTGTTATCTATCTTGGAGATTTTGATCAATGAGTAATTACAATTGCAAATTTGCATGACCTTTGGGATTCCCCATCCATAGGGTTGTGTCTCACAATTCCTAATACTCTTGGTGACAAAGTTGATTCAACAATTCCACATTTTGGAAGGAAAGTCCTTGTTAATCTTTTGGCAACAGCTCTGTAAGTTGGTCATGATTCTTTGATTGATTTCCATAATGAGATTATCTAAATTCTAATCCTCTTCAACCAACCCCTCTTTCTTATAATCCATCTTCTTGTGGGGCATCTCCTAGAATTAGTTAGATTGGTTTCATATTTTCTTGCATCCCATCAATTATGAAATGATTCAACTTTCCTTTGCTAACAGGCACCAACTTTCCAATCAAGTAATCCAGTTCATTGAATTCCATATTGACATACCTTGTCATTGGAATATGTCCAATTGACAGAAGAATATGGAAAAGGATCCCGCCAACCCTCCAACCCATATCTTTTATCAAATCTATTTGATCTTCCATTCTAATTGTTAACATATGTACACTAGTCTGGTCATTACACTAATCGACTTTATCATCGATCTTTTAATTGATTCATTTTTATTAGTTTGCTATCTTGGTTAAATCAACTTCCCCAATCAATCCTACCTATGGTTAGGATTCTTTTACTTGATACAATTTCATATTATGGTTTGGGATGGTCTAAAGTGATCCACCAAAACTCTTAGAGTTCTCTTGCAAAGGCATAGGTTGAGGTTATAAATATCTTCACTAGTTGACCATTGCCATTCATTGCATTCACTTGAATCAAATTTTTTTTACATGTAAGAAAGCAACCCACCCTCCGACTTGTAATCAAGGGTGAGATAATCCTCATGCCTCACAAAGAGCCCCATTCAACAATTTACTCTTAAAGAGTGAACATGCCACAATCAAGATTTCAACCAAGTCGAGAATGATAACAATTATTCATCTCAACTACCTAAGCTAAACTAAATAGACATTCACTTGAATTGACTTATTTCTCTTTAACCTTAGTTCGTTCTCTCTTGAAAGTAACACATGCCCTTTCATTTAGAACCATAGCCATACAATATCCTTTATGTTATTTGAATTCCTTCCAAGCCAATGGTATCACACTACCCTAAACACATCAACGACATCCTAACTTAAGAATTAAAATAACACAACTTGTGAGTGTTGTTAATTTTTTTCAATGCACTCCACATGCTTACTATTTTTTTCATATATATAATGAAAGACTATTATTTGGCTTATTGCTTTTGTTTAAAATAACACAACTTGTGAGTGGTGTTAATTTTTTTCAATGCACTCCACATTCTTACTATTTTTTTCATATATATAATGAAAGACCATTATTTTATTTTTGCTTTTGTTTTATATCATGAATGAGTGAAACATTTGCTTTAGTTTTACATTTTTAAGTTCTAATGATACAAAACAATTTTTCCACAATTGATAAGTACAAAGCTCTCACAATAAAAATATTCAAAGATAAAATGAATATATGTTAATTTGTTTTTAGTCATTTATGTATAATAAATGAAGTAATTTTCTATTTTCTATTTCTTTTTCTTTTTCTTTTTCAAATTTAATGTCAATTTTTTTCATTATTGTTTATATTATTATTATTATTATTAAAAACTAAATATATATATTTTTAGGTTAGGGAAATGGGTAACACGTCGGGATTACCTGGGCGAGGCCCAGGTTCAAAGCCCCCGGCTGCTACTATAAACCCCAGGTATATCCAACAGCCCGCAAGCCAGATATACCAGAAACTTGTGACTCAGCAAGGGTCGAGGTGTCCCGGACTCCAATCCCGTCCAGGGGCGGTAGTCTATCCAGGGGGCATCTACCCTTATAGGTCTCTTCCACATAGGTTGTGAGGATGTTTATGTTCTTTCACTGCAATCATTAAACAAGGAAGCTCAATAAAAGTGAATCCATCCTAGTTTCTCTTTTAGGACATTTAAAAAAAACACGTCTCACAATGAGTAGTTAACTATTTTGTTCTTCTTACACTACAAGTACATGCTTGTGAATCAAAATAGACTCTATTTCAGGACATTTAAAAAAAGGGCATAACTCATAATGAGTAGTTAAATATTTTTTTCTGCTTGCACTACAAGTACATGCTTGTGAATTTAAATTTAACTAACGTGACTTTGGTAGATGGCACTTGGTATATCACCAAACATATAAATGCTCTCAACTTATATAGAACTCTAAGACAACCCAATGATCCATTGAAAATCGTCATCTTAAAGCTAACCCATCACCTCTTTAAAATGGTAACAAAGGTCACACATCGGTGCACAACTTATAAAGCGTATTTCTACTAAACTAAAAAATTATATTGGGTTAAGAATGCCAACAATCTACCTCGTTTGAATATTCAATAAGACCATTTTTTTTGTAACATGGGCTTACAACTTCATTGTACTGAATTTATCTATATAAAACAATAAGACCTTGAGTAATAGTAAGGCTTCACTATTTAGTGCATCCACCTCAAGGCCCTTTAGGCTTTGTAAAATTATTCCAAGTAAACCATAATTCAATATAGTTTGAATACCAAATTTATTAGAATCGTATGACCCTAATAGAGTTTCAATGCAAACAAAGTATTCTCCCTATTATGACAATTAAACCAATAAAACTATGCCGAAGTTTCTCTAAACAAATCAAGAAACCTTTAAAGAACTCATTAGCTACCCACCTCCAAAAGGATGCCCTTTCTTTTGCATATATTAATTAACCTCAATAGTGAATATCCAAATTAGTATAGTCGAATACAACCATTGAATATGGTATATCCCCAACAAATCATTACCATTTCCAAGTTAGGAAATCCTAAGCGATGATCCCCTTTCTACCTTCATCATGATTATATGACAAATAAATAACACGTAACCACCTTACATATAAAATCATTCTCAATAGGAAACCAGTAAATTTTAAGTTCTTGTAGATAAATAATATATAACCGTTGGAGCATGGTCCTAATCAACTATACTAGTATATGGTATTCCCAAACAATCCATGAAGTGTCTATTATTGGAATCTAGTAACAATGTATTCCATGGAATTCTCATTCGCGTTAAATTCAAACCCCTCACATTAACCTCAAAACCATCTAAAGCTTCAAAGGAATTCAATCCTCACACCCATCCAAAGTTTCAAAGGCATTGAAAGTTCTAAGAGATTTTAACATAACATAGAATGAGTGTTCTAGCATGGTGCTCTTCTAAGATCCATCAACCAACTTAAGTTAATTATGGGATTTAACAAGTTGCGAAATTAGTGCGTCCTACAATGCCGACCTCATAAGGGGGATGTTGGGGTAGGGCACATGGGTGCTTCAACTTTTGTAGGGGTATGGGGTTTGTTACAATTGGAGCCCTGAGTTGTAAGTGTACTTGGGAAACATTTGACTTCTTGTTCTAGTTAATTTGTTCTAGTTAATTTTGTGAAAGGCTTATATCCACACTCTTTATTTGTATTCGCTTATTATTTAGAGAACCTTATGATGAATTTCCTTATTTTGTGGTTGGTACCCTCATCACCTATTAAAATCATGGTTTTTGTTGTGAGCTACAAATACTAAGACATATAAACACATCTATAATTAGACCCAATGAAACTCGTTAAAGATGTATTGCAACCTTGTCCCAAATTTGACGGCTCACTCAGGTTAAGGCAATCAATGGAACACGTTAAATATTTAATGTCGCAAAAACAAATTAAAGTAAAATCTAGAAAGAATAATGCCCACAATAAATCAAACCCTAGCTCAAAGGTTCTTTTCCTAACAAACTCATTTTTTACGATGTCCTTTGGTTTTATAGTGATAAATTACAAGAACTTGTTTTGTATTTCTTAGGCTCTAGTTCACCAGAACAATATTCTCTTGGGTAACAAGACCATATTAATGCCACATCCAACTTGGGATTTCTTAGTCTCTAGATCACAAGGCCAATTTGCTCTTGGGTAACAAGACCATATTAATTCCACATCCAACTTGGGATAGAGAATCATATTTTATTATTATTATTTTGTAATAAATATGATTATAATTAATTTAAATGTTAATATCACTAAGATGATGAATAAGGACCATTGAACTTCAAAGAAGGATATCCACAGAGTAATGAATCAGGTTCTTTAATCCCAAGCTGCTGATTAAAATACCATAGCTCTGATCCAACTCCAAAGTTGAAATAGGATGCCTATCGACTTAATTACAATGAATCCAATGAGGATCAAACTCATAATCCAAGGTTTCTTAGACCAACCCCCTCAACATTGGGCCATGGAATCTTGATCAAATTCAATATAACATTTTACATTTCATTAACTTCGTTACTTAACACGTGGTGCCAAGTCATTTGCATAGAGAGACCATGGCGTGCAAGTGAAAGGGAATATCATTGTGTTCGCATAGTGACCTTGGATGAATAGAACACGCAACCTTTCATAACTTATTCAATTACAAAATAATAGAACTATTGTTATTGGACATTTGGTTTTCATTTTAAAAATATTTGGGTAATTATATGGATGCTAAGCATATATTTGGTGTAATGCAATTTGTTTTGTGATTTTTTTTACATAATCGTTTATATTATTTATGATTATTAATTAAATTCAAGTTCAAGTTTTTTATTGACGCAATCTTAATATTTATGTCATGATATTATTATGCATAAAAATAGATGGTCACTTGAAATGACCCATTGATAGTTTGCAAGGGGTAGAATTCTACTATTCCTAGATGCTTTTAGGTCTTGGGTTGTTAACCTGTTTTCATATGACAAATAAATATGAGCTTTTAACCAATCAAAAGTAGTTTTAGATCATACTCTAGGACCAAAAGTTGGTTTTAGTCTAGATACTATACACAAAAAACCTAGTGTTGCTTGTGGTAATCGCTAAGGCCACCTCCAATGTGGTCATGTACTTTTTAGTGGCATCTAGCATTAGCCTTATTGGCTTCTAATCTTCTAGATGATTTTAGGTGTTGATTTGTTAACCAACTTTCTTACGTTACATAAAGACAAGTTTTTAACCAATCATGTGACGTACCCGACCACCTCTGCAACATCGATGATGTGATGGGGCACCTGAACTTATTCCCTGATGGCAATATGCAATGTCTCCTTTATGGAATTGGCAACACAACTATTTCCAACTGGAAAACAAAATATGAACTCTAAATTACCATGTAATTTTTCCCTTTTATCTTTAAACTGAACTCTGCTAAATTATGACTATATCATTTGCTCATATAGGGGTTCAAAACCCCAAAACATCCTTATTAATGAAGGGATAGATAATCTAGTTAAAACGTAATTCAAATAGCCAATTACATTGAAATATTTTACAATAGAATTACATTACAATATAATGCCACAGAGGAATACATCATGACTACACAACATAATACAATGTAATTGCACAATAGATTACTTACATGCACGGTCGCCCAAATCCATATCAATTTTCCATACAATTATACAACATAATTACTCATACTAGTTCTACATGAATGCTACAAATATTTCTAAGAAGCCATATTTTTTTGCATACCATAAACTGAGAAATAGACACATTCATGGATGACTTATAATCATAACATTGTAATTCAAAACAAAGCATAAATAAGAACATGTTAATTACCTTAATATGAAACCCCAACTAGTTGTAGGACTTGGGCGTTCCTCCCATCCATAGGAACTTTTATATACTTAGTATTTCTACAAAAAAGGGAAACCCCAAGATGGAGCTATCAATCCATAAGGGCAATGTCCTTCTTTGGCTTCCCCAAGCCTCTCACTCAGCTCAGTCACTCATATACTATACACAAGCTCAAATCGTTGCCTAACCAATCATAGGATTCACAAGCGGTCTTGTCTACCCAATCCCACATGCAACCCACTGGTACAGAAACCCCATCCACATATGTCTCAATCATGAGTACTCAATTCCCCATCAACCTACATAACAAAAGGAACAATGCCCTTCTCTAAGCTAACATGCCCTTAACTGCTCTTCAATTTTCTTCTAGTGCTCCAACACAGGTCGGTCAGAAAGTATCCATATTGGGGCTGCTGAGAGCACAACATACAAGGAAGGTTTCCCCAATAAGGGATCATTAACCCATTACACCAGTTCTGAGGAAATTCAACATATCTCAAGGACTCCAGGACAACTCCACAACAAAAACATGGATTTTCCTTCCCAATTCGATACAACTGTATCATGAAGATACTCACTTTACCTCTTTTGTGAAGACTCCACTCAACTGAATGGTCACAACATCCAATTGAGCATCAACATTTTCCCAACTTGAACCAAGGTCACATTCACTTGTTGGTACAAATTGCAGGTGACAATGTCAATTCGAGTTTCCCCTCAAAACTCCTTGGACAGGGAAATGATTGTCTGACTTCCTAGATTTCCCAAACTAATCTTCATTTAACTCTCAACATTCCCTAAACCAAATTCTAGAATTCCCCCAACTGAACTGAGTTCTTCACTTTTAGTTGCATGTTGGGAACTTGACACATAGCTCCTAAGGGAACCCCCTCTTAATTCCATAATCGACATAATTAAGCAAGGAATTAATACTGGCATAATTTGATTAATAGACCTTAGGTTATTTGGATCCCTAAGGTTAAGGTGATGCCAAAGGAATTCTCACTAGGGCCTCTTCCCCCCCACATGGACTTCCCTCACCCTCACCACTCATGGACTCATAGCCTCCCATCTCTTGTTGTTTGATCCTTTCCTGCAACCACTCAAATTTTTTTACTAATAAACATAACAATATGCATGCCATTCAAACATGTGTTTAAAGCATCTAGTCTGTAAAAAATAATACATAATTACATATTTACATTTGGGGAAAAACATGGGTGTTACAAATCAGAAGTAGTTTTAGGTCATACTCAAGGACCAAATGACAGTTTAATTCTAGAGACTATATACAATAAATCTAGTGTCCCTTGTGGTAATCAATAAGGTTACCTCAAGTGTGGTCATGTTATTTTTAGTGGCATCTAGCATTAGCCCCATACATGAGACCATATATTATGCTTGGTTGTAGTTTAACCTCTTTCCATAGAGGATTAATTGTACATCATCACATGTAAACAAAACCTGGCCACAGTGGAATAACCCACTAGTGGAAAATAAGGGGTTAGGATTCATCTCATGTTAGATGCAATTGGGTCTTATGTTGTTAACATGTTTTATTAAATTAGAGAAAGATGAGCTTTTAGCCAATCAAAGGAAGTTTTAGGTCATACTCTATGACCAAAAGGCAATGTTAGTTTAGATACTATATGCAAGAAACCTAGTGTCCCTTGTGATCATTTCTAAAGTTACCTCCAATGTGGTCATGTGTTTTTTTAGTAGCATTTAGCCTTAGTCTCATGCATGAAATCACATACTATGTGTGGTTGTAGTTTAACCTCTTTCCCAAGAAGATTAAATTTTACATTGTTCTCTTTTGATGATGCTAAATTTATTTAATTTAGTTCTTATTATTATTTACATTTCCAAAGAAAATAATGAAGGGAAATCTAAGAAGTATTTTCCCACATTTGTTTATAGTACTTTTTAGTAAATTCCTTGATGTAGATTAGTGTGCCTAATATAGGGGACTTGAACCGGATACTTGTTGGCACACATTTAACTAAATTCCTATAACAAATTTGTATGAGTGTGAGTAATCATTTTATTAGGTGATGCTCATAAGAGTGAAGAAGTGGGTTTCAAACTAGCAAAATGAATCGATTACACCCATTATCTTGATTTACTACTCATTTCTTCTTAACCTTAAATGGGAAATATAGACCATTGTTCCAAGATTTTTTCATAAGTTTTTTTGTTGAACTCATTATTGTACTTTGTCTCTCTTATCTCTTTATCTTATGTTGGAAATAGGTCTTGTTGTACTTGCTTCCCTCTTTCCTTGAAGTGGTTTTATACTTTGTCATATATTCTTGTAACAAACTCCTTTCCAATTGTCGGAATCCAATGATATAAGAAATGAGAGTTCTCATTCATTAGAAATAGTGATTGAATTTTCAATGATTTGGATCGTTTCATAATTAGGAAAAATCCATAGGGACTTCATTCCACCATGCACATAACTTGGATTATTGTGAGACTCTATGTTGGGTATATGTTATATTCTTTGCATGTGTGTGTGGAGTGGGGGGTGTTCTTGTCAGTGCTGCGTCTGACGATCCCTGCCATCACCTTTGCAACACAAGCGAAGCGAGCTCGATTTTTTTGGGCTATTTTTGGATTTTTTCTAAAAATATGTAATTTAATCCCGGTTAATGGATTGAGGTCTATTTTTTCTAATCTAAGTTAACAAATTACGGTATTGGAGGATAAGAATACCTATATTGTATTGTGAGGGATTCATAATGATTATGAAAAAATAGGAGGTGTGGCTCCAAGGTTTGTTGGTTTTCCCGATTAAGGGTTTCCATGGTAAATCTCTGTGTTTATGTTTATGGTGTAATCTCTGTTTTGCTTAAAGAATTTGTATGGTGTGCTTCTCTATACGGGTTTAAAACTTACACTCTATCCATACCTAATATTTCCATTTCATTCTTTTCAATTTTGTAACAAAAAAGGTGACCTTTTTGCCACAAGATTAGCTTTCTCCACTTCTCTTTTATATGTGTTATTTTCCAAGCACCATTTACCATGTAGCATCATTTGTGAAGATTAATATTAATATTTTACTAGCTAAGTTGACAATTGTAGGTGAGTGATTTTGTCTGCATTCAAATCCATTTTACCTTGGTTTGAATGCAATAAAATTCAAGATTGTTGCACAACTATGTGCACATGCTTGCTCTCCTTTCCCTCCACGAATTCCTTCAAGGTAAACTAGATCTGGCTTGCATAGAAAAATGGTGATGGCATGCATTTGGAGATAATTTGAATTTTGATATTCATACAACAATGTATGAAATTAAATAATCCAAACACGAGTTTCTTTCATAATTTTTGCAATAGTTTTTGTTTAGCTAATCACTTATAACACAACTTAGAGAAACGTCAAGATTAACATCATTATCAAAATTATTCATTATTCTAATTATCCTATGTTACTCATACTTACCACGTCCTTAGTAGTAAAATGTTCGCATCTTCGATATCCAAGCCTCACTAACCATCACATTCAACATCAACATCGATTTATGTTTCAATGATAACCTTGCCTACTAATAATTGATATATTCAAATTAAGCTTAGAGAATGACCCTTCTCGGAATCCTTTAGTGAAATTCTTACAATTCCATTGCAACAAAGAAGAACTTGGTCTGATCAAACTTGGATATAACAACATCATTTGTTATTTCTCTCGTTGATATTAAGTTTTTCTTGATATTTGGTATATCAAGCATGTTGTTGATCTATAATATTTTTCTAGTTTGCATCCTTGTGTGCATTTTTATATATTCTTCAACATTGACACAAGCATCATTTCCATAAACACTTATCTTCTTTCTTCTATCTTTTTTTACTAAGAGAAGTACTCATACTTTAGAGTCATGTGTTTGGATGGCATGATCCAATAGAAATCTTGGATCTCTCTTACAAAGGCATAGATTGAATTTAATAATTTCTTAGCTAGTAAACCATCACCATTGCATTCACTTACGTTAATGGTTCGAAATGGATTAATATATAATTTGTCATCTATTTTGGTGCTTTCTTGGTGGTAAGATTGGATGAATTGGCTTGTAGGGCCCATTTTAGGGGTCACTCTTACTTCATAGATTTGGGGTCCAACACCTTCTAAGACCCATTTGAGGGCTTAAGTCATTTTTTGGGGGTTCAAAAGTTTGCAAAGCAAGTTCCTAGCTCCTTTGCGTTGTTCTACACTATAAGATATTCTTGGCAGTGCAAATATCACCTCAATCAAATTCAGTATAAGGAAATTACTCCCCTCGCAGGTTGACCTGTCATGTTGACACCATGGTACTGAGTGGGTTCCAAGTCAACTCTCATTACCCACATATGTGGATATAGTCACCTGTGTACTTTCAAGAACATTCTAGAGGGTCCAAAATACTAACCCTAATGGGGAGTTAAGGCATGCAAAAACCCTAAATTATAACCTTAGATGGCTATCATTACATTGTTAAATATTGATTCACTAAAAGAAGAATGAGTTCCATTTATATTGTTATTGTATTGTTCCATAATTGTCCAAGATCCAGGCAGTGGATATTAGAGCATAATCGAGGAAGTAGGAGCCATATAGGCCACAATGTCATATGTAACTCCATTAAGAGTACCACTTTATTTGTATTCACATTACATATTGATGAAGGAAAGAGCAATCCATAGTCCTCACTTATGTGTAGGTTTTTGCCCATTGTGACCTTTCCCAAGGTATATCATGTGTTATTTGTGTGGATGTGTTATTTTTCTCCTTATAATTTCCTTTTATTTTTTAGTTTATTTAAGTGTTTCATGAGATCAAGCTAACACCAATGAACATAAAATTTCAGTAAGGGTTTGTAGGAAGTTATAAGAGTTGTCATGATGCACTGTTCTAAATGACGATGGCCCTTAGATATCCTTTTATTCACACCCATAAAGATACACTATCATTTTTGTTATTTTAGGGTCCATTGACTTAATAACATTACATTACCATAAATATATCAATGGTCCTATATTCCTAAAGTTTCTCTTTCTTTTATCCTTTGATATTTCTTCTATCTTTTGATATCAATTTCCAATTTAACTTGTTCGATCTAGAAAATCTATTGAGAACTTCACATAATTGATGTCAACCTTTTAGTCACTAATTAAAAACCAACCCTAAACAATCATAATGAACCTTATTCATTACTAATTTAGTTTATAATAGTTTTGTTTAACACCTTATGATTATTATTTTTTTTAAACTTTAAATATTTTAGACTTTTATCATATAAACCAACCTGTTTTGTAAGATTTACTTAAATTAAACCAATACTAATAAACGTGAGAAGCATACCATGTATTATATATATTAAATCTTTTTATTATTACTCATTAATAACACACGTAAAATTTTGTTTGTAAACTTTGTACTTATATAACAAATATAATTTTTTTGTTTATGAGCTTAGTACACATATGTATTAGCTCACCTAATGTCATTCAAAATTTAAAAGGCTTATCTTGTGGGTTAGATGGTCGACTAACTTTCTCTAGTCTTTTATTGCTCCAAAGGGTACCATTCAAGGTCAATGTCCAACAATGTAGAGGTTTCTCTTTTTCCAAAATAATTAATGGTAACAACCCTTAGCTTCGGGAATATCCTCGCTTTATTTTGGTATATTTAATTTTTATGTTTTCGACGGTGATATTTTTATATTTCAGCTCAATTAGTTTGCTTTCAAATTTAAACAAAAACTGATGTTTAACTTTATAGAATTTAAAAAAAAATTATATTAATTGATTTTTAAATTTTGTGATTGGTCTTTGGCAGAGTGACGTAAACATTGGAAAGTTAACCTCGGCCTAGGCAACGTTGATGACGGAAGTAATTTTTAATGGTCATTCATGGAAGCCAGGCCTGCTGTTTAATGGCTTGTTCTTGGCCTCCTCATCTTTTGTGTCAGCGGTTGTTTTGGCAAACAATATTCAACATGCAGAATAGTAATAAATGTTGTGGCGGCTGCAGTGTGAGCTGTTGGATCTCAAACAGCGGTCCAGGATGTAGCTACCACAGCATTTATTACTCTGCTGCATGTAAAATGTTTTTTGCCGTTGTTTTTGGTCTCCTTGTCTTATGTGTCGGCCGCAGTAATAAATGCTGTGATGGCTGTAATGTGAGCTATTGGATCTTAAAGTCCAGGATGTAGCTACCACAGCATTTATTACTCTGCTGCATGTAAAATGTTTTTTGCCGTTGTTCTTGGTCTCCTCGTCTTCTGTGTCAGCCGCAACATGCAGCATAGTAATAAATGTTGTGGTGGCTGTAATGTGGGCTATTGGATCTTAAACAGATTGAGATCCAACGGTCCACTGTATAGCCGCCACAGCATTTATTACTCTGTTGCATATAAAATATTTTTTGCCCTGCTGGTCTTTTGTGTCAGAGGTTGTCCTTGGCCTCCTCGTCACGAGAACCAGGATAGAAATTTCAAATAAGGGACACCCCAGTAATAATCAAAATCTAAGACGTTTTCTGTATTTTAAGCTAGATTTTGACGGTTTCAGTAAAATCTTAACTGTATTAGACGAGTAAATTGACCGATAACGGGCATTTAGCCATCAAATTAAATGCCTGACGGGAACCACGAAATTCACTTCGACATGCAGAGCTTCATAATGGTATATGAAGGATCCTGTTAACGACGCACTTCGACATGTAGAGCTCCATAATGGTATATGGAGGATTGTGTCAACGACGGCATGGTGTAATTTAATACGTCGTCCGGTTCTCTCACACAATCTTCATTTTCTGGTTTCGCACACAATCTTCATTTGCTTCTTCTGTTCCGCTTTTATTTTCTTCTTTTCTGTTCCGCTGGCTGTCTTCGTTGTATGGTTGCTTGCTTTTCATCTACATACTTAGAAGACCAGTTCCTTGCTTGCTTGCTCTTTACCTGCACCTGTAGACTAAGAAGAGGGAAGGAAGGTGTTGCTGCCGCAACCGTCTCCCCGATTTTAGTTTTCGCTTAAACTCTGGGACCCCTCCTCTTCATTGTTTACTTAGATCAATTGTTAAAAGCTTGGCGCCTTTGAGCATATCTTTGCGTTTGAGGTTGATTGCCTGCCTTTGTGCTTGTTTCTTTCAGTCAGCTCGAGTCGCGCGATCCGTTTTTAATGCCCATAGAGTGTGAAAGTTTGCCTTAGCGAAGAAAATTGATGTTTTGGCCGCAATTGGGCCTTAGCGCTGTTCGTTTTCTCTTTGGATCGGGCCTCTTTTAGAAGAAGTTGAATTCTGTCTCACCCGTCGTTGCAGCTCCTAGACCAAAGTCTCCGCCCGATTGAAGTGTCGCCTGACGCCCGATTCGTGGCTGTAAATCGCGTGCTCCAGAGTTCCGGCTCACCCGCCATTGCGGCCGGAAGGGGGAAGTCGGCCTCCGATTCGTTTGTCGTCCGACGTCCGACCTACCGCTCCCGTCGCCTGTCTCCGATCTGCATTCCATCCGCTGTTGCGGGTGGCGGAGCTGTTCAGCTTCCGACCCACTTCCCTCCGCCGCCCGATTTCCTATGGCGCCTACATTTTCACTCCCCCTCTTTTGGCGCTCCTCCGCCGTTGCGGCTCCTGGAGCCTTCTCCCACCCGGTACAGAAACCTTGTCTCATACGAGCCAAGTACTGCCCGACCGCCGATTCATTTTACCATGAAGTTTTAGCCCGGATAAACCAAGCTAGTTCCCTGTGGATTTATCTTATGCTCTGAAATTTGAAATGCTTAATACCTCAATTTAGTGGATAATGCACTCAAGTGTCTGCAGAAAAAACCCCATGATCGCCGAAGCAACTTAGATCGAAGAAAGGACAAAATAGATGAACGACAAAGGTACCAAGGAAGCAGTCACGGTGGTTACGGTCAGAATTTAAACGCTTATGGAAGATGATTGGGAAAACGCAACAGTCAGGGAAGAAGGTGAATCGTCAAGGAGGCTGAAAGCCACACGCTGGAGGGCAGCCCAGGGGGCAGAAGCTCTAGTTTAAATAGAAAAAGATAGGACTTAGAGGGGGATTTTTCCGCTGGAAAATTTGTAATTGTTGACTTGTAAGAGGAGCTACCTCGTTTTGCTGGAAAAAAACTGCGATTTGCCTGCTGGAAAGAGCAAAAGATGTGGAATGTATCAATGCAATTCAATAAATGATGTCGAAGAGGAACTATTTCGTTTTCAGCAGTCTTTATTTACTGTAAGAGTATTTGATGTTTGAACCTATGTTCTTGTTGGATGGTCTTCAGTAATTTTCTGGGTATATTTCCACTACGAGCAATAACTGTGTTATAAAATGATTGGCTATCTAATTGTTTGAATATCTGTAAACGTTCATGTGCTGCAGGAGAAGTAGCAGCTACCTGTTTTTCTTCTTATGGTGTATGAATATGTATTGCTCATCTAAAAATGACAAACCTGCTCCCTAGGGATAGTTTAGGCGGTTAGTTATTTATGTTCGTATCTGGTTTGGTTGCTTGTGAGCATAAGACGAGAGGTAAGAACCTGCGCATCACTTTGTGACCGCTCCCTGCATTTAGACAAGCTTGCATTTAATTAGGCACGTGCATATCATTCATTTAAGTCAAAATACAAAAAACTCGGTGGGCCGGGCCGCAACCGGTAAAACCTGTGTTTTACTTTGACCTACGGTAGCCGGACCGTAAACCGGACGGATTCCCTATACCAAACAGTCAGCGGGCTAGTTGGGAACGCTGATTGGGGAGAATCCCTTACTGTTGCCGCCTGCGAATTTACAGGCCTCAACAGAAGGCCAGTGAGTGAAGTGAAGCAGTCAGTCACTTCGTTTACTGGCACGATGGAAGAAGCTGCGCGGTTCCTGCAGGCGACTTTGACAGGCGTCTAGTTTGGCCTTGCATTGTCCAAAGAAATTGTAAATTGTAAGTGGACGCACTAAATAGAGAAGAATAATGAGCAATTGGGGTTTTGTTCACAGCAATCCTGAGGCGTGTCTAAATTGCTGGCTCCACTCCATTCAGAGTATATTCAACCAGCGTCGCAGGAGGCTGTCCCGAGACTGTACAGTTGAGCACGCCGCGGTAGTCACCAGTCGTGCAGCTGCCTTGACCGAATGCGTTGAAGGAACAACCGCTACGACCCTAGAATCTGGCCGCGCTTGTTCCTGCGGACAGTGGCGCGTTAACACTCCATGTTTGGCCGTGTGCCAGCGCTTGACCACCACCTAGAGGTAAAGTAATCTATTTTAAGTCAGTTAGAACTCATTTTCATGCCGATTCAGTTGGAAACCAACTTTGAACTTTAAATGTAAAGAATGTGTATGTATGTTATTCAACTTAAACAAAATATTGCACTTCTTTTTACATTTTTTTGGATGGGAATACACTTTTAAGCAGTTATCAGTCTTAACGACTCTCTCATCTTTGGTAATGAGTTTATAATTTTCTTGTTTCACAACAAGAAAATCTATCTTTTAGCACCACAAGTTAGCATCATTTATAGTTTATGGTGTTAAAGTGGTGCTTTTCAAGTTAGCACCATTTATAGTTTATGGTGTTAAAGTGGTGCTATTAGCACCACTTACAATTTTGTGGTGTTAAGGTGGTGGTGTTATCACCACTTAAATTTTGTGGTGTTAAAGTGGTGGTATTAGCATCACATATATTTTGTGGTGCTAAAATGGTGTTAATGTTTATTGAAATTTGTGTTTTTACTCATGTATGTTAAAAGAAAAGCCATGTTGGCAAGTACCATAAAGTGGTGCTAATGATTATTTGTCACCTAGGCATGTACATGTAGGATTTATTTATGAGGATTTTCTCTATTAACACAACCATTTCACAAATAATTATATGTAAGTAATTTAATTTAATTATTTATAATTTTTTCATTCAAATAAATATCAAGGCTAATTTATGCGTTTTTGCACCACATTCCCAACAAATTCAATTTCTTATTTTTACATTAAACAAATAAATTTAAGTGATTCAATTCAATGCAATTATTCATTTTTAATACTATTTAAAAATAAATAATTCCTACTTTTAATATTGACAAACAATAAAAATAAACATTGTTTACTTAATAATATTATAAAATAAAGTAGCAATAAAAAGAATTTAATTTGAAATTTGATTATTCAATTGAATTTTCTTATGTTTAGCTTGTTAAATTTGTTGGTGGGCATATTATGTTTTAATCACTAGCTTAAGTCCATCTTTAGCACCACAAATTAGCCCGAGTTATATTATATGGTGTTAATATGAGGATATTATCACCATTTACACTGTATGGTGTTAAACTGGTGATAGTTTTTGTTAATCTTATTGGAAATGGCATGTCACATCATATATATTAATTAGTGAAGTGGTGTATGACTTTGGCAAGTATGATAAGGTGGTGATAAGTCATTTTCCACATTAAAACTTACAAATAAATTTTAGTTATGAGGGTTTGCATCAACCATAAAACAAATTTACAAATAACTCTTTTTCTAAATAATTTACAAATAACCCATATATATTAAATAATTGATTCAATTGTTTACTTTTTACATTATTGTCACTTCAAATAAATAAATGTATGCATTTTACAAAATTATTATTCAAATATTATCAAAGATAATCAATTTTAATTTATTAAGATTATAAAGATGGTGATAAAAGTGTTCTGAATTGAAATTTAATTGTTTGAATGATAATGTTTTATTAATAGTAATAATTAATTACCAAATTGTTGGATGGGTATTAGTTCCTTAGGAATATTTGAGGAGTATGTAGGATCTGAAGGCCTAGACATGGTTGAGGGAGGAAAAGAATCAAACTAATATTCATGGGTTTGTGAGGGTATTCTTAGCCTTTGTCTATGGATATCAATACTATTAAGAAATTTTGATAAGTGCAGATGGGACTAGGATTATTTTACATGGTTAAGGGAGGAAACAAAACCTTAGACACTAAAGGATGCTTTTAGGGATTCAAGGCTAATAGAGATGTAGACACCTCCAACAACAAGACATGAGTTCTCAAGGGGATCCTTTCCCTTAGGATAGGGATATCGGGGGCATTTGAAAGGTTTTAAGGACTAGGTATGGGTCTTTGGGCCCTAAACATGTTTAAGAGAGGAAAGTTGAACTTTAGATCCTAAAGGAACTATCTAGGAATCTATGGTCAAGAAAGACACTTCAAATGGATATACAAGACCATTTGAGGGTATCCTTGATGTATGAATTGAGATACCAATTCTATTAGGAGGATTTGAGAAATATACATGGGTCTCGAATCCTTTGACATGGTCAATGGAGGAAAACTAGGCCTTAGGCCCAAAAGGCACATTCTATACACCCAAGTCCCATATTAATGGCTTGAATCACCACACATGACCTATCGAGGGAATCTTTCACTTCTTAGTGGGGATATTAATTACATTAGAAGGATTTGAATAGTAGATATGGGTCTCAAGATTATGAACGTGGTATACAAATAAGATATTGGATTTACACCCTAAAAGGAACTTTTATGCATAGAGGGCCAAGAAAAACACCTCAACCCACCAAAAATGACCTTTGAAAGATATCGTTCACCTAATAGTGGGATGCTGATGACATTAATAAGGTGTTCAACATTATGTATGGGTATTAGAGCTAAGAGCAAGGTTAGGGGAGAAAACCTAAAACTTAGGCCATAAACGAAAATTATAGTTATATTAGGCTTAGAGTAACAACTCAAGCTACAACATAGCACCTCTGAAAGGTATTGTTTCCTTTTGAGTGGGACTAAGGGAGCCATTGGAATATTTTGAGTAGTAGGTATGGTTTTCAAGGACATGGTTTTGGGGG
Source organism: Pseudotsuga menziesii (assembly GCA_001517045.1). Taxonomy (NCBI): domain Eukaryota; kingdom Viridiplantae; phylum Streptophyta; class Pinopsida; order Pinales; family Pinaceae; genus Pseudotsuga; species Pseudotsuga menziesii. Next base: position 315,564 of record LPNX010371100.1, on the reverse strand, counting down.
GAAATGTGGGGTTATGTCTCCAAATAAATATTATAGGTACTCATGGTCATCAACCATACCTCAAACCACCACCTAAGACCTCTCAAGGTTATCATCTCCTTCAAGTGGGGATACAAGTGCCATTAGATCATTTTGGATACTAGGTATGAGTCTCTATGCCTTGAAAATGATTGAGCAAGGAAAGCTAGGCCTTAGTCTGTAAAGTGAAGTTATATGCATTTAGGTTAAATAATAATGCCTTGATAAACCACACATCAACCTGTCGAGAATATACTTGGCCCAATTATGTGTCTTAAGGCCTTAGACATGGTTGGTATACAATGATTGATCCCAATCCACTGAATGCATATTAATGGAATATAGTCACAAAATTGATTCCTTGAGTGAAAACACATGACCTCTCAAGGGGATATTTGACCTCAAAATGGTGATGTGGACAACATTACGAATTTTTGAGCACAAGGTATTGTTCAAGAGACCTTGAACATAGTGGATGGAGGAAACCTAGACCTTATGACCTAAAGGGATATTTTGTGCTTCCAATGCTAATAACAATGCCTTGAACAAACACAAATGGCCTCTTAAAGGGATCCTTCACCTTCAATAGAGCATATTGGAACCGTTATAGTATTTTGATAACAATGTGTAAGTAGTTATTCCTAAACCAATATAGAGTGATGAAACATTAGCCTTATTCCTAAAATGTATCCTTTGAAACTCAAGGGCCATGAATAAACCCGTAACCTACCACACACAGCCTCTATATAGGATATTTGGACTCTAAGTTGTAATATGGCACCATTAGAAGGTTTTTAGCACCAAGGATGGGTTGTGGGACCATAGACATGGATACGAGATGAACCTAATACTTAGTATCTAAAACAATCTTTTAGGTATCCTACTTCAATAACAACACCTTGAACCATCACACTCGATCTCCTGAGAGTATCGTTTTCCTCCAAGTTGGGATATGGGTAGGTAGAGACAACAACATCATGTCGAAACATCACACATGATCTCTTGAGGGTATCCCTGGAAACCAAGTAGAGATATGGGCACCATTAAGAGTTTTTGAGCACTAGGTTTAGGTGTTGAGGTATTAACCATGGCTGGTGTAGGAAGCTCATGCATTGGATATATAGGAAAATTTTACGCCTAAAGGTCTAACAATGATGTCTTCAACCACCAAATATTACCTCTTGAGGGGATATTTGTCCTTATAGTCAAAATATGGGCAATGTTAAGAAGTTTTTAAGCATTATGCACGGTTCTTGGGGCCATATACATTGGTGAAGAATGGAATTTGGGCCTTAGGACCTCAAGGAAGCTTCTAGGTATCTATATCTAAGAATGACATGTTGAACAACTACAATAGACCTTTCCACAGTATCTTTGGCATGTGAGTGGAGTTTTTTGTGGCACGAAGAGAATTTTAAGATTAATTATAGGTGTCAACACCTTGGACATTGTTGGGGAGAAACGAGTGAGACTTAGGTCCTAAAGGAAATTTTAGGCATCTTTGGTTAAGAACAATGCCTACAACCACCACACATGACCTCTCAAGAGCATATTATTCATAGAAGTGGAGATACTAGTGGCATTACATTTTTTTGAGAACCTAGTATGGGTCTTGGGTTCCCTAGACATGCTCGAGGGAGAAAACTTGGGCCTTGATCTAGAAAAAACCTTTAAGAATCCATAGCCAAGAAGAACACCTTGAACAAACAAACATGGATTCTTGAGAGTATATTTATTGTTTGTGTAGGGATTTATATGTCATTAGATGGTTTTGAATAGTAGTTGGGGGTCTTTAGGATCTATTAATAATTAAGGAAGGAATCACATGCCATATTCCCTAAAGGAATCTTTGAGGTATCCAGTGCCATGAAAAATATTTTAAAGAAACACACATCACTGACCTAGGATATCCTTGGCCTAAAAGAGAGGATGTCATAACCTTTAGGAGTGTTTGTGCATTAGATATGAGTTTAGGGGGATCAACATTGTAAAAGGAGGAAACCCAAGCCTTAGCCCCTAAAGGAATCTCTACGCATGCACGGATAATAGTAATGTCTTAATCTATAAACCTTCAGATGGTATCTTGTCCCTCAAATTGAGATATGTGTGCCATTAGGAGGCTTTTAGAACTAGGTATGGTTACTAAGGCCTTGGACATGGACATGGTCATGAATTATAATTCTTCAAAGCACCATGCATGACTTATTAGGGGTATCCATTCTACTATGTATATAATTATTATGGAATTGGGGCCTTCGACATGGTTAGTGGAGGATACATGAACCTTTGCCCCTAAAGGGATCTTGTAGCCATATAGGGGTAAGAAGTTTTCCTCCACCAACCACACACAACCTCCTAATTTGTATAATTGGCCTATGATTGAGGAACTATTGAGGATTTTTTTACCATTGTGTGGTGTTTAAGTAGTATGTAGATGTCTTAATCCCTTGGGAATTATGTTCCATGGAAGAATACCAAGTTTTTGGCCTTAATTAACTCATCGAGGCATCTAAAGCTATGGACACTACCTAAAAGCACCATTGATTACTTAATAGGGTTATATATGGCACTATGTATATAGGTCTTATAGCCTTGGGGCCTTACAAATGGTTAGTGTAGGCGACCTTAATCTCGACCTCTAAATTATTCTTCTATACATCTAAGGCTAAGAAGATTGCCTCCACTAAAAATGTATGGCCTCTTAAGCGTATAATTGGCCTATCATTGATTATGTCATTTCCACTATGTGGTTTTGAGTAGTATCTACATGTCTTGCGGCCTTGGGAATGATGTTTTAGGGAAAAAAACCATGTTTTTGGACCTAAAGAAATAGTTGGGGAATCTAGCGTGATGAAAAATTCCTAGAGCACCATGCATGACCTTACATGGATATTCATGCCACCATGTATCGATGTTTTGGGGCCTTGGGGCCTTGGACATGGTTCAGGGAGGAGACTTGAACCTCTATCCCTAAAGGAATATTATAGCCATCCAATGATCGAAAGATCACCTCAACCAACCACACATGGCCTCTTAACAGTGTTATTTTCATATGTAACAAAAACCAAATTTAATTATTAAGCTAGGTTAATTAATATAAATTAACTAAGAGGTGACTTGAAAAGTCACCTCTCTTCCCCATTTATGGTATAAATTACTCGGAGCACCTATTATGTAATTCATCTTCTACATTTATTAAATATACATTCCCTGCATTGCGTTCATCTTTCCATCTTCCTTACTCTTCCATCATATGATTGAGGATATTAACACCATCATGTGTATTTGAGAAGTATGTAGGTGTATTAGGACCTCGAGAATGATGCTCTAGAAAAGAAGACCATGCCTTTGGCTATAAATAAACCATCAAGGAATCTAGATCCATGGAAAATGGATTAATGAACCATGCATCACATTGCAAGGGTATCCATTAAGCTTTGTATCTAGGTCTTAGGGAATTGAGGTCTTAAACATGGTTAGTGGAAGAAAACTGAACCTTGGGCCTTAAGAGATATTTTATCCATCCAAGGCTAAGAAGGTTTCCTTCATCAACCACACATGGGCTCATTCGCCTATGATTAAGCATGACAATTCCATTATGTGGGTTTGAAATATATGTATGTGTCGTGATGCCATGGGAATGACATTCTAGTGGAAAGATCATGAATTTGGTCCTAAAGAAACCATTGAGGCATACAAAACCATGAACAATGCCTTAAAAAATCATGTGCGACTTTCCAAGGGTATCCAAGTCTTGGGGACTTGGAGGATTGGACATGGTCATGGGAGGAGGCATGAAGCCCAATCCCTAAAGGAATCTTTTAGCCATCTAGGGATAAGAATTTTTTATCCAACAACAACACATGGAATTTTTGGTGTTGTTGTCTTATGATTGAGGATGTGAGTGAAATTAGGGCATTTTTAGGAGTATGTACATGTCTCGAGGTGTTGGGATTGTATTTATATGGAGAAAGAGAATTCTTTTGACATTAAGAATGTCATTCTATAGAATTGGACAATGCCTTTAACCCCAAAGAAACCATTTAGGCATACAAATCCATTAAGAATTCCATAAAACATCACACATGGATTCCCAGATTACAAACAATGCCTTTGACCCTAAAGAAACCATTTAGGCATACAAAGCCATTAAGAATTCCATAAAACACCACACATGGATTCCCATGGTGTTATGCATCCAAGTCATTGGGACTTGGGGCACTGGACATGGTCAAGGTAGGAGAGGTCAACCTTAGGCCCTAAAGGATTTTTCTATCCATATGGGGATAAGAAGACATGGACTCATGAAGGTAGATTTATCTTATGATTGATTATTTTAGTGTAATTATATGGTTTTGAGTAATATCTACATGTGTCAAGGAATTGGGAATGATATTATAGGGAAGAATACTATGTGTTTGTACCTGAATTAATTATCAGGGCATTTAGATCCCTAAAAAATGCATCAAGGCATCATGCATTACTTTGTAGGGGTATACATGACACTATCCATCTATGATTTTAGCCTCGGGACATTTGACATTTTCAGCAGAAGACACCTGATCCTCAAGCCCTAAAGGAATATTATATCCATCTAAGGAAAAGAAGGTGGTATCCACCAACCACACATGGCCTCTTATGTGTATCACTAGTCTATGATTGAATATGCCAATGGAATTAAGCTATTTTGAGCAATATGTATGTGTATCATGGCCTTGAGAATGATGTTCCACAAAATAATACCATGCTTTTTTCCCCTAAGGAAATCATTGAGGTATTCAAAAGCCATAAAAAATGCCTCAAAACACCGTCCATGGCATTGTACTGCTTTCTATGGCACTATGTATCAGGGTCTTATAGCCTTGGGGCCTTAGACATGGTTATTAGAGGAGACCTAATACTGAGGCTCTAATGGAATATTCTAAACATCTAAAACAAAGTAAGTTTCATCCACCAACCACACGTATCCTATTTAGGATATCACTCGCCCACGATTTAGTATGTTGATGCTATCAAGTGGTTTTGAGAATTATGAGGGTGTCTTAGGGCCTTCATAATGGAATTATAGGTATGAATATCATGCCTTTGGCTCTAAATAAACCATTAAGCCATCTAGATCAATGCATAATTCCTCAAAGAATCACACATGAGTTTCCATGGGTATCCATGGTGCTATGTATCTAGCTCTTGTGGTCTTAAGGCCTCAGGCATGGTAATGGAGGAGACCTACAACTCAAGTGCTAAAGAAATCTTCAAACCATGTAGGGATAAGAAGGTTCCCTCCACCAACAAAAGATGCAATTTTGGGGGTAGCATTGGACTATGATTGATGATTTTTGTGCCATTATGTGGTTTTGATAAATATGTATGTGTCCCAGGGCATTTGAAATACTTTCAATGGAAGAATATCATGCCTTTGGCCCTAAAGAAAACATTAAGGCATCCATAGGCATGAATAATTCCTTAAAGAACCATTGGTATTTATGTACACATATTCATTCCATTAGGGGATTTCAAACACTAATAACACGATTCAAGTCCCATGACATTGTTAAGAAAATAAAAATAATAATTCCCTAAAGGAAGCTTATGGTCATATACATCCAAGAACAATACCCAACTACCACACATGAGCTCTTGATGGATTCACTTGGATTTGAGTGGTGATATTGATTCATAAGAACTTTTTTATCCCTAGATACTGATATCGAGTATCTTGACATGGTTGGGGTAGGAAAATTGGGCTTAACCCTAAACGAATATCCTAGGCATATAATGCAAAGATGGACACCTCAAACTAGCATACATAGTCTATGTGTGGGTATATGTATGGCATGATCTCCAAAGAGTGTCTCTAGCCTACAAGTTATGGGGATATATTTTTCATTATGAGGTTCAACACTAGGCATAGGATTTAGGTCTTTACACATTCTTAAAAGTGGAAATGTGGGTCTTATTCTGCAAAGGAATATTTTAGGTATCGAAGGCTAAGAAAAACACCTTGAACAATGGTTCATGACCTCCTATGATATATTTCTTTTTAAGTGGGGAAATGTGTGTCATTGGGACTTTTCAAGAACTACATATGGTTGTAAGCAAATTAGACATGGCTAGTGGAAAAAAAATCAAGACATGGGTTGTAAAAGCATACAAGACCACAATCAACAACTTAAGGAATCACACTTAACCTCTCAAGGGTATGCTTTGTCTTTATGGATCTCCATGCCATTAGTAGGTTGTGAGTGCTTGGTAGGGTCCTTGGGGAATTTAAAGGAAGGAATCATAGGGCTCATGCCATCAACAAATATTTTATGCATATAGGAAAAAGAATGATTTCTCAAGGCACAACACAATCCCATAAACTTATCCCAAAGGATGACATCAAGTAAGTATTTAAATGAGCCCTTAGTTCTAGAAGAAATCAAAGACTTAGGTCCTAAGGTAAGTTTGAGGACTAAAGGGTTATGAATGGGGAATTAGACCACTACACACACCTATATGGGAAATATTTAGCTTATAGGTGGGGAAATAGAAATTTTTTGTAGGTTTGTAGAACCAAACTTGTATCTCATGATATAGAAATTGTCAATGCTGAAACTTGGGCCTTATATTTTAAGGGAAGGTTTTAGGGGTTGACGGTCATGATCAAGGCCTCAACCCACAATACTTAGCCTCTACTAGGGATAAATTTTCTCTATATGGTGACAGGATACCCTTTAGGAGGTTTCAATCCCCACATATAGGTCTTGGATCTAGAAAACGTAAATGTAGGAAACCTAGGACATAGGCCCTAAACATACACACTTAGGGATAAAGGGCTAAGGACGTTGAAAACCGCCACATAGTACCTATATAGGGGATGTTTGGCTTCCAATTTTGTATATCAAATCCATTAGGAAGTTTTATATCCATGTATATATCTCAAGGACATATACATAGTTTGGGAAGGATCCAACACCTTAATTTATAAAGAAATCTTATAGGGATCAAGAGCCATTTATATTGCCTCAATTTACCACACATGACCTCTTTGGGGGATTTAGAGCATCTAAGTGGAAATATGAGAGACATTAAGAGGTTTTGAGAACTAAGTATGCCTCTCAGTGGAAATATGGGAGCCGCTAATTTATTTTTAGATCTAAGTATAGCTCTCAATAGCTTGGAAATAGATAAGATAGAGAAAATCATAGGGCTCGAAGGCCTTGGATGAAATCTTATACCTCCACAAAAGAACCTTATAGGATATATTTATCCTCTAAGTGTGGATATGGATGACATTAAGAGGCCATGATTGAGGCCTCAAAACATCACAAAAAACATTTTCTCTCTTTCTAGGTATATGGGTTCCATCAGGAGGTATTTAACATCATGGATGGGTATTCTAGCCTATATGGATTAGGCACTAAAGGATATATCTAGGGTTTGAGGGCCACGAAAAATGCCTCAATCACCATAAAATATTTTTTCGGAGGATATTTGGTCTCCAAGTCAGGTTATGGGCTTTATTAGGAGGATTTTGGTACTAGTTTAGATGGGTCATGAGTGCTAGATAATTTTTAAGGAGGAAACATTATCCTTTTCCCATAATGAAATGTTTGATTACTTGTAGGACACGAATAATGTTTTTGACTACCACATAAAATTGGAATAAAGGCTATTAGGATTTTTATTGGGAATATGGACACCATTATGAGGTTTTGAGAACGAGGTATCAGTCACAAGTCCTTGGACATAGTTGGAAAATGAAACATAAGACTTAGGCCTTACAAATGTAATTGATGGCTCCAGAGCCATGAAAGAGGCATCTAATAACAACATTGAGCCTCTATAGAAGAAGGGATATGGGTGTCGTTGGGAGGATTTGTGCACTATTTATGGGTTAGGTGTGTTGCATGGGTTTGGAAATGAATCTCATCAAAACATTAGAGTTAAGTTTGCACGAGATACTGAGGCATTAGGAAGAGTGTGCATAATCATTCAACACCATATCCCATTAGAGATCTACAGTTGCAACACTTGGGTTACAAAAAAAAATTCCTCTAGAACGTAAGCCCACATGCGACAAGATTTCCTGGAAATCCCACGGGTGGCAAGCATTCATTACCTTGTAGCCTATGGTAGGTTCCTATGGCACTGTCGAATAATAGAACTTCTCAATTCTTTATCCTGAAATCAAAGATTCTAGCTAGATCTGCGCTTTGGATGGGAGCTCATGATCCAATTGGAAAGATGATTATTCCTCAATTAACATACCACTGATTTGATCTCTCTCTTCTTGATCCATGAGAGTGACATTACAGCCTTGGAGTCCCCTAGCTTTAATATCCCTAACTATTAGACTCCTTGTTTTAACTATTGTGACTCTAGGTACTTGAAATTTTGTCTCAAAGATAACTTTTTTTTTGGTGTTCTTCAATGGGAGTTCTAACATCCTAAACTTGCAACAACAAAAAAAATTAAACCTGTCTTCTAAATATGATCTATTGTGTTCAAAATCTTGTACATTTGCATTAGGATATGTATTTAGCATATAAGATCCATTTTTTTATATTACATAATTAATGTCTTAAAAGTACATAAATGTTTAGGAAAAAATCGCATATTTGATTATGGTGAGATGTTTATTAATTGAAATATAATAAAAATATTTGTATATCTCATTTTCATTTTGGAAGAAGTAAGGAAAATAATTTCTATAAACTTATAAATTATTTCATTTCAAATCTACCAAGACCATATAACATGGTACGAATGTTATATATATTAGCATTATATTGATTATAATATTTATCTTTTCTCTATTTGTAGAAAGCTTAAAGATTGATGAAAAGTTTTCTTATAAAATTGAAATGTTTATTATACAGTTTTTTGTTAGAATGTAAGTTAGATATTGGATAATGTGTCAAGAATTTTTAATGTTAAGAATATGATGAAAATGTTGTCCAATTTTTCTATTTAGTTTAGTGTTACTGAATTTTCTTATGATTATAGTAAATATCTTATTTCATTTTTATAACATGTCTCACTCATTTTTTATTTTATTTTATTTCATTTCATAATATATATTAATCATTATTAATATATTATAACTTTTAAATATAATCATCAAGTAAATTAAAAAACAATCATATATTAGTTTTTATTTTCATTTTGCCTAATAAAAAGCTGCATTGCTCCTAAAGTTGAACTTCAGGATGCATATCCTTTTTTTAAATTTTTAGGTACACCGAAATCGACTAATATAAATCCTTCGTTCGTCCAAAAAGGACCTTGGTATTTTATTTAGTTTGATGTACATAAAGTTATATATTTACATCTATACTAAGTGTTTATACACATGCTTAATTAATATACCGTTGATATTAGCTTAACCTTATTTATATTAAAGGTGGAAATTTCACGTAATTGAGATTAAATCAAAGTTGAAAATATTCATGATACTTGTGTTGTCTTACAACCGTAGATGAATTCTTTTATCACGATCTAAGGGTTGAAATAATATTTACTGGAATTTGAAGAAAATATTTCTTTTACATCACTATCATAATCAATGACGTAGGTGGTGAATCAATATTTTGCATTCATCACCTTAGCTCATATTTATCATTTACAGTTTGATATTTTTATTAATCAAGTTTTTTCCAGTTTTTTTCTTTACTTTGTGGCTTATATATGAGAAAAAAAAAGCAGATTGTTTTTAATCCAGGAAACACAGAGGTTGAACCTTCTGTCTTTCGGTAGTTATTGGCAGATTGGCTTCTATCCAACGCAGTAAGGATTCTGTTCCCCTCCTTCCTATTCTAGTGCTCGGTATTTATTTGATAGCACCCAATATAAACTTATTTATACTATTACAATTTTGGTTTTATGTAAAAACTTTAAATGAGACGGGCAGGAGAGATAGCCAATCTACGAGATTGGGCTAAAAAATTTTTGGATTAAATTTAAAACACTTAATCACTCAAACTCATCGACCTTCTTCATAAAAAAACACAATTTAAAAATCAATCATGAAACTTTATGATATCTTAATGTAAGGATCATTAAAATGTCATTTTTAAAGTACTTGAATTTTTAGTTTATGAGATTTTTATTAATAAAAAAATAAATTAGAAGGTGCAATTCTATTTGAATACAAAACTTTAATTATATATAATAAACAAAGGTTTTTTTAAGTATTTTAATTTTTGTATTTAATTTGGCACAATGCTTTTTTGCTATTATTTGAATAGCAAACTTTAATTATATAATAAAGAAAGGTTTTTTTCAAGAATTTTAATTTTTTATTTAATTTGGCACAATGCTTTCTTGGTATTGTAGCTATAGCTCCTTACAAACCAAATAAACTCTAAAAAAATGATTAATACACATATTTTTAACTTTTTATATATATATATTTTATGTTTTTTTTCAACATTTATTTTTCTATGGTGCTTTAGACCATACACTATATACAAGTATATTTGTGTATAATAAATAATAATAATAATAATTTTGTTTCATTATATATATATATATGATTTATATTTTTTTTTACCATTTATTATTTTATGGTGCTTTGCACCATATACAAGTACATTTATGTATATTAAATAATAATAATAATAATTTTAGTGTTTTGTACTAGAAAGTCTTAATCCATGTTGAATTGGTTTTGGTTTTGGTGTTTAGCACCACAAAATCTTAATCCACCTAGGAATTGTTTTGGTTGTTTGCACCATACAATTTAACACCATAATCAACCTTTTTACAAGCACCACTTTTGCACCATAAATCTTAGCACCACTTTGGTATCCCCACATTATCACCACTTTTGCACCACTATTTGAAAATTGAGGATTTCTCAAATCCTTTACAAATAGTGGTGCTAATGTGAGGCTAAAATGCATTTTTTCTTGTAGTGTTCTGCGCATTGAAGATTCTCGACAAAACCAAAGGTGGGGTTTGGTTGGGGTGGGGTGGGATGAAGAGGGTTTAATAAACTTGTTTGAGCAATTCACGAACTGAAGTGTTTTCGTGGGAAAGTTACCACCCAATGGCTAAATAATTGCAATTGCTTTCTAGTTTGCAATTGAAATCATTTAGCTAGTTTGACAGCCCAGTTTAGCGAACATATGGCATTAGATTTAATGCCAAGAAGCCCGATGTTTAGATCTTGAACTTGTGAGACTAATGTGACAAAAGAGATATGCTATGAGTTATTTGTAACCTAGTAGGGTGAACAGTTCAAGAGCCTAAGCCTTAAGGCTTAAGGCGATGTCACTTGGAGGGAGATACAATTTAAACACTAGATGCAAGACCAATCAAGAGCTCGACAGAACTAAAAAAAGGTTGTAGTTCTTCACATTGCAGCCCCTTCCGAGGTTGTTTCACTAACTGCAAGTCCATATTAGTCTCACTTTTGCACTCTGGAGCACCTTGTTATAGAAAAAGTTTATGAGCGAAAAGAGTATTATATTCTTATGACTAGCTTGAGTAGAAAGTGTCAAGGGTGTTAGGGACCCGCATGAAAGATTTATGTTGCTCAAGTATACATACCAACTCTTTCGTGATTAGGAAATTTGAATGGAAATATTGATGGAGCGAACCTTAAATAGGGCTTCACCCATAAACCATTTTCAACAAACTAAAACAGACAGAATCAATGTTGGAATAAAAAGCTAAAAACAACTTTGCACTAAACTGCATGTACCCACTCATAATCGATTTCTTTTGGATTTTCTGAAATAACAATGAAGCCTAAAACATCTCACAATGTAGTTTAGCCTGGAAAGCTTTCTTGTCCGTTTTGGCGTTTTACCTTTGCCAAAATCGCAGGAGAAGGAAAGCAAGAAGGAATTTAACGCATCAAGAAGAAAACAGACACAGTGGAGCCAGAAACCTACTTCTACGCAATAGATATATATAGTACTTTTTTACAAATTTAAATTTGGGTTTTGTTATTGTCTCATTACTATGGCTTGCATGCTTATTTTTTTATTGCTTCTAGTGGGGTATCTCAATAACAATCTTGGGTCAGCAGTTCCAAGCTGCCTCAATCTCACTGATCTATTATCTTATATCTATTTCTTCCTCCTTTATAGGTCCTTAGTTTCCCCCTCCAGTTCCTTTATGGCTCCCTCCCGTGCTTCTCCCTTACATATAGGCTCTACAGACCTTTCTACACCAGCATCTATCATACCAAATATCTATGCTCTTGTTGTGTGCTGTCTAGTTGCGACCTCACGGATTCAAGCTAGTTTGGGCTCATCCTAATACTCTATCATCACCTGCTAAGTAGGATAAGTATAATTAAAAGTAATATGCCTAAAATAGGATAAAAAGTAGTAAGTAGGCTAAATAATTCCTAAGTGGGAGGAGTTCAAATCAGTAAGTATGAGTTTGTTAATTTTTGGAAATGACTTTTTAATAGGTCATTTTGATGTCACAAATTTTGAGTAAATGTAGATGAATTGTAAAAGTATGAAACATGGGTTTTTTTGGAACATGCCCAATTAGGTGACACATGTATAAGTTTATAGAAATGAGTAACATTTTGTGTGCCACATGTGGTTATTTGAGACTGATTTTTTCAGATTTCGTGAATCACCAATCTGGGTTTGAGAGCGTTTGATTATTGTAGTTCCATATCTTTTGCATCTATTGAAGATTTATTTTATTTTTAGTTCTATGCTTAACAGATTTCTTTGTTTAGTCAATGGAATATTTTGATTCCCCTTTGGTTTTAGATCACAGAGATGTATTACATCTTCTATATTTTGTAAAACATGGATGAAGAGAGGGGTTGGAGTGTTCTGAATTTGATTGCATACATTTTGTAAGGAAATCCTGTGGAATGGATTTTTGCCTATATGATATAAATGTTTTTTATCATTTTTTCTTGAGTTGTGTTCTTTGTAATTCCATTTACTATTTCTCCTTATGTAAATGAATGGAAGAGTGTTGTAATAATGGAATCACTAACTAGTATATTCTAGAAATAGTGAACTGCTCATTGTTTAAAGCCTATTACCAGTTTTCATTTACATACTGTAATTCATGTGTAGAAAGTGTTTCTATTCAATGAATTTTTTGTCTATTTTTGGGTGGTGATGAAACAGTTTTTGTAAGTGTGTCTTCCTTCTTTCTTTCACCTACCATTATTAAATATTAAGTATTTGAAAGTGGAAAATTCTCATGCCTTTATCTCAGAAAAACCATGCAATCTAACCAGATATTTGTTTACCTGCTTCTAAGATGATTTACCTTAAGCAAATTGTCCCTCCTCGCCTAAGATAGCCAACTTTCCTTTTTGCCTCAAATAATTATGAATAAGATGTTTGGCTTTAAGAAACAAAACATTGCATTTACAACCATGCCATGCCTAGCCTTGCCTCACAGCCCGAGAGGAATTAAAGAAAGAAACAAATTCACACAATTGAATATTTGGATATTTGATCAATATGCATCGCTATAGAATATATTTTGATTCATTGAACAATTCATTTGTTTTGTTCCCTTTTCCCTAACAAAACACAAAATTAATTAATAGTTTTCAAATTAATTATTACCTTAAAAGGGGAATGTAATGATAGCCTTCTCTTGAAAATTCAATTTAAATGTTTGCAATGTTAGTGAAAATGAGTGTTAAAAGGTATTGTGAATGTTAAGGGCGAAGTGATTTTGGGTATCCATTTATAAAGTTAATGGAAGTTATATGTAACATTATAAAAAATAAAAATAAAAAATATTATTTTGATAAGTGAATTGGAAATTTTAATAAGATTTATTATTGATTTTTTTAATATATTTATTTTCTTGATTTTATGCGAAATTTAAAAAAATAATTGTAGATTTATTTTGATATTAAACTTAATATATTATTTAAATTATTTAAATTTTTATGTACATTAAGTGTGTTTATTTTATTTTTTATATTTGGGACAATTTAATATCTTATATATTCTATTTATAATTTATAGGTGATCCAAAACTCTTAATGGACCTATGGAATGGAAAATGTCATATTTTGAATATGACATTTCCTATAATGAACAAAAATTTTACCTAGAAAGATCGTATATGGAATCATGTCTTCACGTTCATTGCCTTTCTTTTGCCTTTCTACCCTTCCTTTAGAGGATAAGTTACTTTTCAAGCCCAAATGTGCTACTCCAAGAGAGAGGTGGGTACCATTTTAGAAGGAGAAGTTGGCTTCCAACTCTGATATTGAAGGAATTAACTTAACCACCCCAGAAGCATCAACAATTTATAATCTAGCTAATAAAAAATGGTTCATCCCCACTCTGTATTTAGGCTTGACTTTATGTCCTTCATGGCCTATTTGAGATGTAGTAGTCATTCTCACAAAGCTGTTAACTTTGGATCCGTTGAAATAGAACTTGAGTCTAGAGTCTTCTAAGTAGCCAAATCTCTACCATCCTCAAAAGGATGCTAAGTAGGCTATAACAACATTTATTCTATTTTTATTGAGTTTTAAGTAGGCTATAACAAAATTTAATCTATTTTTATTGAGTTTTAGTTAATTGCTATCACTAATGCAATGTTACAATGAAGGTTAATATTTTATTTTCTTACTTTTTATATAAAATATTTATTTAATTCATATTTCATATCTTTTATATAAAATATTTATTTTTATCAATAAAAATACAGTTATTTATATCACTTTTTATCTTGGTTCGCTGAATAAAAATTACTCTGTAAAAATGAAATAGTTCATTACAGTAAGCGGTCATTCAAATCGCACAGGGACTCCGTGGCCCAATGGATAAGGCGCTGGTCTACGAAACCAGAGATTCTGGATTCGATCCCCAGCGGAGTCGTAAATCTGAACCCCAGCAATGTTGAGCTGCGGTTGTTATTTGTTTTAGTCTCTGAAACGGTGATAAAGCGGTTCGTATTCATTTTTGTTTGCAACGAGTTCAGTGGAGCTCGAACCCCGAAATTAAACACAACCCCTTTTATATTCGATTAATATTCTGCTGAGTAAAAGGTAGTGTGAAGTCGTTTGCTTATAATTTATAGGAAATTTAAGGTTTGTTTTCTGACATCCACATTAATAAATTCAGTATGGCATTAAAAAACAACAAAAAAAAATAGTGTGAACTTTGAAGTATATAATATTCATGTTTTTTTTTTTAATGTCATCCACCATATTGGTTAGAATTAGGAGGCTCGCTCATGGAGAGAGGTATAGGATATTGCAGTTTTGGTAGCAACAAAAAAAAATAGTGTGAACTTTGAGGTATATAATATTCATGTTTTTTTTTTTATGTCATCCACCATATTGGTTAGAATTAGGAGGCTCGCTCATGGAGAGAGGTATAGGATATTGCAGTTTTGGTAGGGTTGGTCAAGAGGAAGTGTAAGTGGAGGATCATGGCATGTTTGTTCATCTTTTGGTGGGAGTTTGTCGAGAGGAAGAGGAAGTGTAAGTGGAGGATCATGGTAGGTTTGTTTATCTTTGGTGGGGTGTTTGTTGTTGTAGGAGGATGGGCAAGGTAATTATTTCTTTTTGGATGGTTGATGAGGTAGATTGATCTTGGGTAGAATTTTTTTAAATGGGAGTATGTTGTTGAAGGTCAAATCAAATAAACAGATGCAAGAGGTAGACAAGGTGAAGAGTGACTTAGCGTTACTAGCCTCAAGATGTGCTAGAAAATAAGGACAATGTTCCTGTTTTTTCAACTATAGTGTAGGTGCGTTTTGAGACAATTAGCCCTTGTTCTCAACCTGGAAACCTAAATTTTTATCATCCAACGTGTGGGATCGAGAATGATGTTGGTGTTAGTACTTTCTTGCCATTGAAGTCTCCTTAATGAAGTCGTGTTGGTAGACCTAGGGTTTCAGAGGTTTCGGCAAAGGCGGAGTAGGCGATCAAGGTGCATAGAGTAAAAGCTGAAAGGATTCCTATGACTTTAGGTAAAGATGTGAATCTTGATTGAGTGGGGGCTCTTTCTTTCAAAGCATTAGTGGGCAGGTTTGCGTATATTTCTATGAATAGAATGGAGTTACTCCAACGAATATCTCTAAATTGGAATTCGTTGTTGGGTTAATGTCCTTGTTTCAATATTTTAATGATTATGTGGTTTTGCTTTCATTTCCTACTAGAAGAAGATTTGGTGAAAATTTTAGAGTTTCCTAGGGTAGTAGGAAAGGGCTCCCTGATGCTCAAGTGATGGTATACAACCTTTAATTCTTACATGGAGCAATTTCAAAAGCAACATTGTTGGATGTTGTTACTTGGTTTACCTATAGAATTTAGGACGAACAATGTTATCATTGATGTGGCAAACTCTATTGGTAATTTTATCTTTATGTATGAATCTTCTCTTAAGAAGGAGGACAAAAGGATTGCTTGGGTGCAGGTAAAACTAGATTTCTCTTTGGGGCTTCCAGCAAAGGTTGAAATTATGTGGGGAGAAAGTATTATTATGCAAAGGCTGAATTTTTGGAAAATGCCCTTTAGATGTCACTTGTGTCACAATACGGGTAATCTAAGGAAATATTGCCAGGTTTTTTCACTATTTGAAGAGCCGCTAGGAAACGAGGATTGTTATTTGAAGATTTAGTTAAAGGATAGTTTAGATGAAGTGATTAAGCAGGAGTTTCAGCATGGTGGAGATGTCAATTCGGGAAAGGAGGTTTGTGGGGAGGAATATTCCAATTCTCAGGAGAATTTAACGTTCTTAGGTAAATTAAAAAATCTGTTTCCCTTGTTTTTTGTTCCTCAAGTGTTGAAGAAGTCAAATTCTTAGAAGGGATGGAAGGAAGATTTGACTCAAATTGTAAAACCCTAGGTAGGGTATTGGAGCCCTTGATCACTTCTTCAAGGAATTTGGGGGTTATTTCTTCTGAAGTTAAGGTTCTTCCTTTGGAGTATGCTTATGGGTCATCCATTAATGATTCTCAAATAGCTCATACCCCTGATTTGAAAGAAACCCTAAATGTTGCAAGGTTGAAGGATTTTTCTAGTTGTGTTGTTGAGGAAGTGAAGGATGAATATTTCAAGGAGTTGCAAGGTTTGGAGTTAGGAAAAGGAGATGTTAGTGGTTCTATCATAAGGGAGAATATTGATGGCCTAACTCATGTGGTTAACTCCTTGGTTCCTTCTTATAAGGAGGTTGTACAAAATTTTCCTATGCAAGTTTATGCTTCAAAGCCTTCTATTTTAAAGGATTGTTCCAAGGATTCTCCTGCTTTATTTGCTTTTGTCAATGTTCAAAAGAATTTAATAAGACTAAGAAAGATGTTATTAAAGGAGGTCTAGCCACTTTTGGCTTGTCGCTTTCTCAAAATATTTTTTTCAGTTGTAGATGATAATCCTTTGGTTGATGAGTTTTGTTATGAAGTTATGTTTGATTCTTCCAAGGCCCTTAGAGCACATGATCCCTTGGGTTTAGGTGCTTAATGAAAACATTGTCTTTCAACATTCAAAGGGTAGGGAGCACCTTGAAATTTCAAGCTCTCCAAATGATTTTGGAGTTGGAAAAGCCTGATGTACTTCTTATTCAAGAGACTATGGTGGTTGGTACTAAAGCACAAGAGGTTTTTTTGAAGATTTTATCGGGTTGGGATTGTTTTTCACTTGATGCTTTGGGACTCTATGGGGGTTTATTGTCTACATGGAACCCTAGAGTGGATAATCTAAGTCCTTATTCAACATGTGTTGGGATCTTGTTGGAAGGTCGATGTAGGGACTTTGATCCAGTTGTCAAGGTTTTCAACTGCTACAGTCCATACTGTTAGAAAACAGGACCGCAAAGCAATAACATATATACAGTTAAATCAATAAACAAGATACAAAACACATTAAAACATTACAGAGAGACACAGATATAACGTGGTTCACCCAAACAATGGGCTATGTCCACAAAGAAATTTCCAGTCCTTTTATTGCAGTCCAAAAAGATGAAGGAATATAGCTTGCAACAAAACCGTTGCACTTCCTCTTCACGCTCTCACAGTCTCTCCCACACAATCACAGAGATTGTTTACAATACAAAATAATACCATACACAGTGGTGTTACAATGCTTTCTTTTATAGGGGAAATACCATGGGAAAATACTATGGTTAACCAAATACCATGGATCCGCAAAACTGTTGGCCAACACACATCCCCGAACCCCAAGGCAGGGGGAATGAGTGTATAGTACACCTGGGGTGCAAACACAACTAAA
The DNA here is from genome assembly GCA_001517045.1 of Pseudotsuga menziesii. Lineage (NCBI taxonomy): Eukaryota > Viridiplantae > Streptophyta > Pinopsida > Pinales > Pinaceae > Pseudotsuga > Pseudotsuga menziesii. The sequence continues at coordinate 297,362 of LPNX010371100.1, read as the reverse complement.
TAATATCTCTGGATCTAGAAGATCAGGCTCCACAACCAACAATCTCCCACTTGGAGACTGATCACAGCAACTCCACCACTATTGCTCTTGCTGGACTATGCTCTGGACCTTGGACTTGACAAATTTCTTATTTTCACCTTCATGCTTGAAGGCCAACAGAAACCGAGCAGGAACTCAGCTTCTCTCCGGTTACTCCCTTTGTCAACATGTATGCAGGATTCTAGCTAGTATGTATCTTTTCCAGTTTTAACAGTTCTTCATCTAGAACATATCTTATGAAATGGTATTTGAGCTGTATATGTTTAGTCTTCGAATGAAAGGCTAAGTTCTTTGTAAGATGAATGGAACTCTGGCTGTCACTGTACAGCCTACTATTCTCCTGCTTCTTACCAAATTCTTCCATGAACCTCTGAAACCAAATCATCTCCTTACTAGCCTCTGTAGCAGCAACATACTCTCCTTCTGTTGTTGAAAGTGCAACAACATGTTGCAGTTTTGAAATCCAACTTACTGCTATTCCACCCACAGTAAACACATACCCGGTGGTGCTCCTCTTATTGTCTTTATCACCAGCCATATCTGCATCAACATATCCCTGTAGAACAATGTCTGAACCTCCAAAACATAATGCATGTGAAGTGGTACCTCTCAAATACCTGAGAATCCACTATACTGCTTTCCAATGCTCTTTACCTGGATTATTCATATACCTACTCCCAACTCCCACTGCATGTGCAATATCTGGTCTTGTGCACACCATGGCATACATCAAGCTTCCAACCGCTGATGAATAGGAAATCATGGACATGTAATCTATTTATTCCTGTGTCTTTGGACACATCTCCTTACTTAGTTTGAAATGGCTGGCTAAAGGTGTACTAACTAGTTTTGCATTCTGCATTCTAAACCTATGCAATACCTTTTCTATGTACTCACCTTGAGACAACGTCAATTTGCAATTTTTCTTGTCTCTTGTTATTCTCATACCAAGAATTTACTTTGCAGCACCCAAATCCTTCATCGCAAATGAATTAGCTAGTTTTCTTTTTAGCACATTTATATCCTGCATGTTAGACCCTACAACAAGCATGTCATCCACATACAATAACAAGATAATATATCTTCCGTTATCTAGCCTCTTGAAATAAATGCAGTCGTCAGAATGACATCTATCATAACCTTGTTCTGTCATAAACTTATCAAATTTTAAATACCACTTCTTTGGAGCTTGCTTCAGGCCATACAAGCTCTTCTTCAACCTGCAAACCAAATTCTCCTTACCTTTTACCTCATACCCCTGTGGCTGCTGCATATAAATCTCTTCCTCCAAATCCCCATGGAGAAAGGTTGTTTTTACATCTAACTATTCAAGATGCAAATATTCTACCGCCACTAGACTTAAAATAGTTCTAATTGAACTCATTTTAACAATGGGAGAAAATATTTCATCAAAGTCTATACCTTTCTTTTGTGCAAACCCCTTTACAACAAGTCTAGCCTTGTACCGCTTATTGCCTCCATCTTGTTCCTTCAATTTGTAAACCCATTTATTTTGCAATGCCCTCTTTTCTACAGGAAACTTAACCAGATCCCAATTCTGGTTTCTTATCAATGAGTCCATCTCCTCATCCATGCCTTGCTCCCACTTCTTTCTAGTTTCTACATGCATTTTTTCTTCATAACATTCTGGTTCACCAGAATCAGTCATCAATAAATAATACAGTGAAGGAGAGAATCGTTCGGGGGGTCTACTGAACATGGTAGACTTTCTTACAATTGCAAGAGTTTCAGGTACCTATTGTTGCTCTTGATTTTCTGGTGCCTTTGGAACTTCATTTTCTTTGATTTCATCAAGCACTGTGTACTTTGTGTTTTCCTTTTCTTCTTTCTTTCCCTACAACTGATCTATGTACATGAGCTTTTCATTGAATACTACATCTCTACTCCTAATGATTTTGTGATTTTAAGATCCCATAAGCGATAACCAAAATCATCAAACCTGTATCCAATAAAGGTACATTTCTTGGATTTAGCCTCAAGCTTTGTTCTATCATCTTTATCAATATAGAAAAATGCTTCACAACCAAAAGTTCTCAAAAATGAGTATTTTACCTATTTACCTGTCCATGCCTCCTTTGGAATGCCACCATCCAAAGCACTTGAAGGCCCTTTGTTTATTAAATAAACAACAGTGTTTACAGCATCAGCCCAAAACTGTAAGGGCAACCCTGCATGCAGTCTCATACACCTTGCACGCTCCATGATCGTTCTGTTCATCCTTTCTGACACACCATTTTCTTATGGTGTTCCAGGGACTGTCTTCTCTCTACGAATCCCATTGTGTGAACAGTAACTGTCAAACTCCTTGTTGCAGTACTCACCTCCATTATCAGATCTGAGACATTTCAACCTTTTTCCTGTCTCATTCTCAGCCAAAGCTTTCCACTTCTTAAAAGTATCAAACACATCAGATTTTTGTCTAATGCAATAAACCCAAGTTTTTCTAGTTTCGTCATCAATAAAAGTAACATAATAATGAGAGCCACCAAGAGATTGTACCTAAGCTGGTCCCCATACATCTGTATGGACAAGCTCTAACTTTTCACTCTTATTTTATTTCCCAACCCTGAGAAATCTAACTCTCTTTTGTTTTCCATAAACACAGTTCTTACATAATTCCAAACTTACCTGCTTAAGATTTGGAAGCAGTTTTTTGAGTGGAGAATCTGCATCCCCTTCTCACTCATGTGGTCAAGCCTATGATGCCATAGCGCCGCACCTATTTTTGTGGAAGCTATAGAGATAGAATAATCAGTATTATGAGGACATAAATATAACGTACCTACCCTATCTCCTTTTGCTATTACCAGTGATCCTTTAGTGATCTTCCACCACGTTTCTCCAAACGTAGACAAATAGTCGCTATCTCCCAACTGCCCTGTTGAGATCAGATTTCTTTTCATATCAGGAATGTGCCTTATATCCTTTAGAAGCCATTCGCTTCCATTATTTAACTTAATCTGTACCTTACCCTTTCAACAATTTTACATGGTTCATCATCCCCCAATAAAACATGTCCAAAATCACCTGGAACATAATCATGAAAGAATTTCCTATGGGGTGTAGCATGACATGAAGCCCCTGAATCTACTACCCAGTAATCGCTAGTATTATCTAATGCAAGAATCAAAGCATCTTGTAACACATCACTTGCTACATTCGCTTCCTGAGTAGTCTCTTGCTACCTCTCACCTTAGGCTTCTTTGGTGCTCGATAGTATTTCTTCAGATGTCCTTTCTTACCACAATTCCAACACTCTATTTTTCCGAATCTGGACTTGGATCTTCCCTTTTTAGACTTGCTGCGATTTCCTGGGCTCCTTCCTCTCTCGTTTTGTCTCCCTCTGCTCTCCATGGTCAACGCATTACCTGATGTCTCGCCTATGCTTTTTCTTCGCATTTCCTCACTAAGAATAACACCAATAACATCATCAAACTTAAGAGTGTTTGAACCAGGGACATAGTTAATTACAACCATGACCAAGCTATTCCAGCTTTCTGTTAATGAGCACAAGATTAGAAGAGCCCTAACTTCATCATCAAAGTTCACTTTTACATAACTTAACTGACTGGTAAGTGTATTAAACTCATTTAAATGGTTAGCAATAGATCCACCTTCCGACATCTTCATATTAAATAAACGCTTCATTAAAATACCTTGTTATAAGCTGAGCATTTTTCGTAGAGCTTACTCAATGCGCTCATCACATCCTCTGTTGCTTTTTCTTTCAAAATATTGAAGGCCACAGATGAAGCCAAGCACAGCCATATTGTTCCCAGTGCCTTTCTGTCAAGAACCTCCCATTCTTCATCCTTCATAGCCGCCAGTTGTTTTGCTTTTCCACCCAACGGCAAGTACAGATCCTTCTAGTAAAGATAGTCCTCCATTTGCATCTTCCATAACTGATAGTTTTGGCCATTAAATTTCTCGACCCTAAACTTTAATTCTTCAGCCATTTCTCCCACTCGAACCAGGGACCCTTCTTTCCTGCAAGTTTACCAATCAAATAGACCTTTCGACTCTGATACCAATTGTTAGAAAACAGGACCGCGGAGCAATAACAGATATACAGTTAAATAAATAAACAAGATGCAAAACACATTAAAACATTACAGAGAGACACAGATATAACATGGTTCACCCAAACGATGGGCTACGTCCACAAAGAAGTTTCCAATCCTTTTATTACAGTCCAAAAGATGAAGGGATACAGCTTGCAACAAAACCGTTGCACTTCCTCTTCATGCTCTCAGTCTCTCCCACACAATCATAGAGATTGTTTACAATACAAAATAATACCATACACAGTCATGTTACAATGCTTTCTTTTACAAGGGAAATACCATGGGAAAATACTACGGTTAACCCAATACCATGGGTCCGAAAAATTGTTGGCCAATACACATCCCAAAAAAAATTCTCGGGGGCTCCACCCCCAAACCCCTATTTCTCGGGGGCGCTGCCCCTGAACCCCCTTTTTCAGGATGCTGCCCCAAACCCCAAGGCAGGGGGAATGAGTGTAGAGTCCACCTGTGGTACAAACACGACTGAATAATATCTCTGGATCTAGAATATTAGTCTCCACAACCAACACATACTGAGATATACAAGCTTTCTAGAATGAAGTTGTTGACAGTGGTTTACTAGAAGACCCATCCTTCATCATGGGGGGTGATCTAAATTTTGTGATATCAGCTAGGGAATTTTTGGGTATAAATCCTAGGTTGGATCCTTTAGCTGAGTGGTTTTGTCATATTTTTTCTGAAGCTAAAATTTGTGATATTATTCTTAATCCTTTGATTCCTACCCGAAGGAATGGAAGAATATTGGATGCATGGGTGCATGGGTGCCCAAGAGATTCAACCATTTTTTTATGGATGAGAACTTAGTAGAACAAGTTGGTATATTCAGGCCTTGGACACTAATTGCTAAATTCGTTGACCATTTTCCAGTATGTCTATAGATTGAAGGAAACTTTAATAGAACAAAGTTTCCTTTCAAGTTTAATCACTTATGAATTGAAGCTCTTTGTCCCAATACCACACCCTTGCATCGAATAGTGTGATAGCGAGGCACTATTGAAAGTACTACCATTTTTGCTTTGTCCGGTGAAGGATGATTGTCTTCTTGTTTTTCTTCTTCAGATGCTATCTCATATGAATCCTCTTAATCTGAAGTGTGCTCCTCTTCATCCATACCCCCTTCGTACCCATCATTATCAGAAAATACTTCTATGTATTGAGCCTTTCCTTTAGCACATTTATGCCTCGGTGTCCATGGTTTGAAGCATGTGAAGCACGATCTTTTCCTTCGAAGTTACTCATTGTTTTTTCCTTCTTTCTTGTTCTTTTCAAATGTATCCTTTTGCCAAAACTTCCTATCAAGTGCATCCTTTTTCCAAGGCTTTTTGTCAAATTTGAAGTTAGGCTTGGGAGGAAATCTTGTTCTAGGAAGCACATTTTGAAGATCTCTAGTCAAGCTCATTGCATCATTTAAGTTAGTAGGCTTGTGGGATTTGACCAAACCTTTTAAGGGATCTTCCAAAACTTCACTGAACAACAACACTACCCTTCCCATAGATACATCAGCCACCTTAACTGATAATCTTTGGAATTCCAACATATACTCAATATGAGTCCCTACCTGCTTCAATTGTGCTAGTTCTTTGAATGACAATTCTGGATATTTTTTCTAAAACCTTTCTAATACCCTGTCAATAAATTCCCCATATGTTTTAACCTGATCATGACCCAAGTTTTTTCAAGCCATGGAACTACCATTCATTGGCATCTCCATCCAAGTGCAAAATAGCCATTTTTAAAGCATCTTCTTCCACCATTGGATTCAGCCGAAAATACACATCCAATTTTTGCACCTAAGTGTTAGCAGAACTTTGAGGTGAACCATAAAAAGTAGGAAGTGGCACTTTATCTATGGCACAATTCAATTCTTTGTTTTGATGTAGAGACTTATTGTCCTCCTTATTTTTAACTTTGTTTGCCATGGTGAAGTATTGCTCAAATGTTATACTTCTCCTACACTCTTCATCCAATTTAGCCCATTCTTGTGTCATTGTATCAATTTCAAATTGAATGTTAGTCTCTTATTTGAGAATAAGAAATTTAGGTGAAGTAGGCCTTGGTGTTCTCTGAAATTCATGGGGTCTATTATGGGTTCATGTTCTTGAGAAGATATGCTCACCCATTGTCTTCTTTTCTTCTGAGTGTAAACCACTGTTGTCTCCTTTTACTCCTAATTTGCTTCCAAATTGGCTAACCAGCAATTCGAATCCTTTCATAAGCTGATGGTTCATGTTCTTGGTTATATAATAAAAGAGAGTTTGTATGAGTTTAATATATTCAAGCTTTTCATGATCAGTGGGTCCCTTCCCCTCACTAGTCATAGTTTTAGCAAAATGTTCCTCTTCTTCTACTACTTCTTCTTCAACAAAAAACACCTTCAAGTTCAGGATCTAAGGGTGGTGGTTTATTGATTTGAATCCTTGTTACTACCATCATGTGCCAATATCATGCTTTGATACCACTTGTAATGTCCCTTTTTTAATTTTTTACCAAAATGCCCAATTTTCCAATTTTTTTTCCAATTTTGGCTCTTGACTAGTTTTAGTGTCTTGGTCTCCAAATCAGCCCAATTGCTCCCAAATATTCAGAGAAGGTGTAAAAATGATATAATAACTTTATTATTAGGCTTAGGGATGTATTATTTCCCTCCAAATAGTTCTGGAAGTCTGTACTAAATTCTAAACAAGATAGATGATTTTACTAGCAATGTTGGGTTCAAATCCCCTCGGGGTAAGTGATAGAAATGGCTACCCAAATGTGCAGAAACCCACTCAAATTATTAAATTGAAGTAGGGGATGTGTAGAATACCTTATTAGAGACTCATATGCATAATCTATTGAATTCTCATTTATGTTATCACTTCTTTCAATTAGATGTAAAAAACTAGTTTTGGACCCTTGGGGAAATGAGGTGTAGTTTTCCCCAAATGATATCAAATTCGACCCAATAGCCACAAATTATAAGTTACTGACATGAAAACCATAATATACTTTAATTAAATTCCATTCATTTATAAATCATCAATATTTCATACATCCATTCGAATCCATCAAGATTACAAGAGTTTACAACAAGGTAGTGGGGAAATGGCATAGTTTCTTCATTATTGAGCAATAATACATGATATTTCTTGGAGTTTAGACCTGAAAGATTTATGAACTAAATAACAGAGCATATACATTAGAATAAAAATTATTGAAGCAATATAATCTCCCTCAAAGAGGTGAATAGCTCACCAAGTGTGCCTCACTCCATAGAGCTGAAATATGGTGAGAAAACTTAAGATGGAAGGAAGAAAAAGATGAAATTGATGTGTCCACAACCTGATGTAGTTTTCACCTGTAAATTATGACTCCATTGAATCTCCTTGAAATACCTGGGTGGCCTCTCCAAACACCAACTAGGACGGGAATCTTTCACCCTCGAAATTGGCTAAGGCATGAACTAGTGTTCCACTGGCTCTCTCTCTTCTCAATAGAAAATTTCACAAATGATCAAAAAGGTTCTTCTCATAGATGATCCCTATATTTTATAAAAATTATTTGTATTCTAATATTCCAAATCCATCCATAAACCAAATCCAAGTCGAATTGGTGTGGTTGCTCATGCTATGCCATGTGGCCTCTCTCTTCACCTTCCCTCTTCTCCCAAGTTGGAGTAGGAGCCTCTTGGCCTTCTCCAACTCCCAAATTAGACCTCTAATATGCTCTATTCATTCCTGAAATGTCAGTATGTCAGAATTCATATCTGACATGTGTCATAATTGTCATAGAATCTCCATCATTGGTGTCATAGATGTCATAAATGTAAGGGGAATCTAGCCAAATGTCCATGAAAGTCCCATTTGGCTCTTCCTCTCCCATGTAAGATACAATTCATCCCAAATTTGACCTATGAAGTATATGGACAAGTATATTAACCTCATAATCCATCCCAAAACATTAGGCTTCCCATAGATTCGAAATTACAAGAGGAGGATGCCATTTAACATAGGAATTCTAGCTTGAGTGGGCCCATAGTATCCACGTGTCTCCATTTTCCATTGCCATTTCATTTTTCACTTGAATTCATTTAATTAACTCCATTAAATAAATATTTATTCTTTCTAATGTCTAAACACCATTTATTAGCTCCCTTATTAAGTCCCCAATATTTCCACCCAACCTAGGGAACTAGTAGGATTGATGGAATTTTCCCACTATGCAATTATTTGAATGAGGACATTACATAGGGAGGGGAAAAAGAAAAATGTATAAGGGGGAAAACCCATAAGATGGAAAAATACCCTTTTTGTCTTTTATGCCTATTCATCTAAGTTGGTAAAGGAAGTTATTGCCTTGGGATGGGAAATGTATGCAAGTCAAATTCGAATTGGAAAATTCACCAGTCTTTGGGAAACGTGTTTTTGACTTGTGGGGCAAGTAAATGCTTGGGAAGGCATGCCCAAGCCATTATGCACCCATCTTTTTCATTTTCCTTACCTTTTCTCACTCACGTGGGCTCTCTCACGCAGCTGGAAGGGGGTTAAGCTCTCCCTTTCACGATTTTGGCAGTTTTCCCATGTTCTTCATGGTTGGGGACGTTGTTCTGGTGATACTGAGTGCATATGCAGGAGAGATTCATGTTTTACAGTTGATGAGGGTCGTTTTTGTCTCCCTCGTGATTTGGGACGTTTTCTTCTTTTTCCCATGCTCAAAATTTTGTTTTTGTGTTAATGGGTGAATGGGAAGGAATGGGCCACGATTTTGGGGTTTGAGGTGGCCATTTTTCCTCTGTAAGAAAGCTGGGAGCTTCCCTCATGTTTTTCAGCATTTTCCTCACCTCCTCCAAGTTGGGAAATCTGTTTTGTTGTTGTTGTGTGAATGGTCTAAGGAGATTCACGATCCATGGGTTTGGGGAGGTTGTTTTTGCTCCTGTGGTGCCATAGACATTTTCCTAAATTGAGATCTACAATCTGAGGGTTTGTAGAGGTTGTTTTTCCTCAGTAGAGCCATTGAACGTTTTGATGGAATCATATTGTTCACTCAGGGTGTTTTTCCCCTAATTTTCCATTTCTATTTTTGGGTTCGCATGACGTTTGGCCTTACCCAGCAATGGTATTTTGTTGTTGGGTGCATCCTTGTGATGGATTGGAAAAGTAATTCCAAGGAACCATTTGTTAATTGGATGACTGTGTGTTTGATGTATGGTTTGGCTTGGCTGAGTAAGTCCAAGGACCCATCCATGTAATTGGCTTGTTTCCTTATAGTCTATGAAACCCAACAGTGTGTTGGCTTGACTGTGAACGTATGGTTTTGTCTATGTGTGAGGCTATTGTTCCCTAGTGCATTGTGGAATCATGCCTAGCTCGAGGTGGCAGTGATGCTGAGAGATTGATGAGAACACTGACCTATGGTTAGGTGGAACGTTGCAACGACATATCTACTTGCAGGCCAACGTCTTTTCAAGATAAGTATTCTTTTGTATTTTATTTCTACAACTATATTTGTTTTATGAATTACAATGAACATGTTGAATGCTTGAATGAATGTTTTTTCTTCCGCTGTAGATTGCATTATGCATATGTGTATGTTTTTAATTCAATGCATATTTTTATTATTATTATTATCATGTTCATGGGGCTAGATTGTCCATTTTGACAGCAGCATCAGCCTAGTCGCGTCCTCTCCATCATCGGTATGAGGGGTGGGGATGTGACAGTGTGGTATCATAGCTCATGTTGCAGCTTTGGGCCTCCATGGGCCATGAAGAGTCAACCTCTATGTAGAGATGCAGACATAAAAATTCCAATTTTTCTAAGTGCTGAGCATTTCATTGTCGGCTGAGAAAACTGAAGTTGAGCCGATACGTCAGCTGGGTTGGTTGAAGTCGAGCCGACAAAGCAGCAGCAATAGTGTCGACGTGAAAGGAGAATTCGAGCCAAAATGTCAGCTGAGTTGGCTAGAGGGAGATGACAGGGATCATAAGGGAAGTATCGGGAAGGTTAGCCAACATGCAGCGATAGAATCGCCGAGAAGTGGTGAAGGGATCTGACGAAGATCATAGCGATACATCGGCTTGAAACGCTGAGTCAAGTTGAAGGCATCGACGGGAAAGTATAAATTTCACCGACGACAGAAAAAGATCAAAAAATCGACAGCAAAACGAAGAATTTTTCCTATACGTCGGCTATGTTGTCTGGTTTTCGCTGACACATTGGAGGGAATCGGCTGAGTTCCGTCGACGATAGAGAAAGACACAAGAAAATATTTTAAAATTTTCCTAAGTGTTTCTTGTGGTCGGATCAGTTGGATGAAGTTAAGCCGACACATGTCGGCTCAGCTAGCCGAAGCAGAGCTGATGCATGTCTGCAGGAGAGGAGGATGTGAGCCGATGTGTGTCGGGTAGGAGTTGAAATTTTCGCCGACAAAAAGAGAGAAATAAATTTTTTGGAAAAAAAATCTTCTAAGTGTGGAATCGGTGAGATCGACCGGAATAAAGTCGGAAAGTTTTCCAACGCAGCGGAAGGATCCATCGGAGAAAATTCTGGATGTTTTTCGATGTAGTGGAAGGCTTCATCAAAAGGAACTTCGAAAGTTTTTCGATGCAGCAGAAGGCTCGATCGAAAGAAACTTCGAAAGTTTTTTGATGCAGTGGAAGGCTCAATCGGAAGAAACTTTAGAAGTTTCCCGACACTACAGAGGGTTCAATTGGAAGAAAAGTCAGAAGTTTGTCGACACGTCGGGAGCAAAGGCAGAAATTTTCCAATCGGATGAAAAAGGCGAAGGTTGCCAATACGTGTCGGGAAAATTTGGAAAATGTTTCCAACACGTCGGAAGGAAACCTGATCAGAGGAAACTAAAACATTCGCCAAAACAAGAATTCAACAAGTTTCTTAGTGAGGATTACAATGGCCAGAAAGATAAAAAAAAATAGAATGGGTTTGTGCGCCAAATTGCGCGAAAATGAAATATTTACAAAAAAAAAATGAGGATGCTGCCCTCGACCCGTCCTACAGTGGCTTAGGGAAGCCACAAGGGGGCAAGCCCCCTTAACCCCCGTCATACCCCTGAGACAGTCGGTGTAACATGATAAGAAATTCAATGTTTCTAACATTGATGAATTGTGTATATCTGTAGGAATAACATGTCCTGAACCTTGTAAGGTTGCTCCATAGGTAAATCAAGAAGCAGGGGAAGACACTTGCATATTTTGATAATAGTTTTGTTGACAGACAGGGAAAGAAATATGTCATGACTTAGGAAGGGTATATATTATTTCAAGAAGGTGACCAGCATATGATGGAAGGGAGTACGAGAAATTATCACAAGAAGAATGTGAAGCTTGACCCAAGAAAGAAAGGTTTCAAACCTTCTCACCTCCTAAATCAACAAAGGTAGATCATCAATCAATTGTGGTGGAAGTTGAGGGTGATATTGATGAGTAGATTGTTTCTGTTTGATTGACCCCTCATCCACTCATAGCTATATCACCCCTGGACTTATGAGATGTGCACTTTGAAGAAATCAAAGCATAGAAGGTCATGGTTAGTTCTACTAGCCACTGGAACCGAGAGGAATTCAGTGGCGTGGTAAAGAAATTTCCATTGGTCATGGATGGATTAGTCACCTGTGCAGATATGAATGTTCTGCCACTTGGATCATATGATGTCCTCATTGGAATGGATTGGTGGAAGCACATAGAGAAAGGCTTGATTGCTACAACAAGGCTTTTGAGTGCTTGGATGAAGAAAGCAACCTAAAGGTTGTGAAAGGCATTCCAAAAGTGATCTCAAGAAGGCATATTTCAGTAATGCAGCTGAAGAATTTCTATGGGAAAGGTTGCAGAGTGTATGCAACTCATGTTTTGGAGGCAATGATACTGTTAGGTTAGAGGGCTGTCAAGTGTTGCCGGAATTCAGGAATTTTTTCCTGATGGAATTCCAGGGTTTCCTCCAAAGAGGGACATCGATTTTACAATTGAACTTGTGCTAGGTTAAGCACCAGTGTCCAAGACACCCTACAGGGTGAGTACACCAGACTTGCTAGAGTTGAGGATGCAGCTACAAGACTTGTGGGAAAAGAACTATATCAGGCCAAGTGTGTCCCCGTGGGGAGCACCAGTTTGGTTTGAGAAGGAGAAAGATGATATACTCTAGATGTGTATTGATTACAGACCGTTGAAGCAAATTCACTGTGAAGGACATGTATTGTTTGCCTAGGATTGATGACCTCTTTGATCAAATGAGATGAGCAACGTATTTTCCAAGATTGACTTAAGTTCTGGTTACCAGCAGGTAAGGATCAAGGATGAAGATGTTCATAAGAAAACCTTCAAAGCAAGGTATGGATCTTATGATGTTGTAGTGGTATCATTTGGTTTCACAAATGCACCAGCTACATTCATATGCCTCATGAATAATGTTTATGTAAGTATCTGGACATGTTTTTTCTTGTTTTCCTTGATGGCATTCTTATTTATTCTAAGAATGAGGAAGAACATGTGGAACATTTGAGGTTGAATCCGAAATTGCTCAAGAAGCATAAGCTTTATGCAATGTTGAGAAACTATGAATTCTATGAAGATAGAATTCATCATTTGGGTGACATTCTCTCAGATAAAGGAATATATGGAGACCCTGAAACATTGAGGCCATGAGGAGTTGTCCTACTCCAAGAAAGTTAGCAGATATAAGATCTTTTGTGGGACTTGCAAGGTATTGCAGGAAGCTCACTAAAGAAGATTCTGTCGGTAAAGTGGAGCCTATGTATAGGCTGAGGAAGCCTAGATGTGAACTTGTAGTTCCATGAGGAAATGGCCCTTGTGTGTATGGGCATACATATGAGGATTTCCTAAATACTGTAGGTAGAATGACCTGAGCATAGCAGTATGGTGCTGCCCAATGAAACCCAAGGCAGGAAGTTGCCATGTGCCATGAGAAGGATCTCATGACTAAGAACAGGTTTTGAAACTTCAGATTGCAAGTTTTTATGTTGATTATGGGAGACTGCAATCTCCTGTGATGGTTTTGAATCATGCTAACCATGGATATGCTTGTCTTGCATTGCTTGATGTTTGAGGTTTCCTGTTGCTAACTGTAATTGTTTGGCTGATTTAAAATTGTGTCAAGATGACATGTTGTATGTGGATGTCCAAGTTTTGGGCATCATGTGTAATTAAGGGATGAGTACTCCCCACTTGCAAAATCCAAACGACATGAGGATGGCCTCACAGTTTCAAAAATCTGATTTTTTGCAGGAAGCAGAATTGTGAATTCAGATTTTTATTTTGACTATCAATTTTATTGATCGTTTGATGTTGGAAAATCATGTATGCATGAAATAGATTTGAAAATCTATGATTAAAGTTTTATGATGACATCTCATGTAAATTGCATACTTGTATGTAACGCAGGCTCATATGAACTGCATGCTTGTATGTAATGCAGGTGAGATGAAGAAAATATGTACTAGTTGTGCATGGCTCCTCAGAAGGATGTACGAGGTGTACATAGCTTCTCTGAGGGATGTTTTTGGAATAGGTTTGAAAACCTATGATTGAAATTTTATAATGACATCTGAGGTAAATTGCATGTCTATATGTAACGCGGGTGAGACGATGAAAACATGTAGAGGGAGTACATCGCTCCTTTGGAAGGATGTACTTGGGTACATAACTTCTCCCCCCTATCAGCTAGGAAATGATATGCATCACTGGGGACGCCTAGGGTGTAATAAATCTAGTTAGAATTATTTCCACACACATTCACGCCATAAGGGGACTGTCACAAGAGTGGGGGCTCCGTGAAGAGAATAACCACTAGGTATTATGATGTCTAGAAAGGAAGCGCCTGCGCATTGGTAGGAACTTGGAGGAGGTGTTAGGCCCTAAAGCCAGAGCTGTCATTAAACACCCAAGAAGGTGTTAGGCTCTGAAGTGGGGCTGACCAAATCTCGGTTGAGAGATGCTATACAGATAAGTATTGGATTACTTGGCAAATCCTGGTTGATTTTCTGTAATTACACATGTGCATAATGATTCAGCGAAGATTTTGAAAATATTGTTAAGAAATAAATCCTGTGAAAATGAATTTGACATGTGAATTAATCTGTTATGGTGCCTAGAAAGGAAGCGCCTGAGTAGTAGTGAGCACTGGAAGAGGTGCTAGGCCCGTAAAATAGAGATTCCATTGAGCACCCAAGGAGGTGTTAGGCTCTGAAGTGGGGTTGAACAGATCTCGGTTGGGAGATATTATACAGATAAGTATTTGGTTTATTTATCAAACTTTTGTTGTTATTGATTTTCTTTAAATATACCTGAGCATATGATGCAGCCATGGTTTTGAAAATATTGTTATAGATTGCATCCTATAGGAATGAATATGACATATGAATTAAATTCATTGTGGTGTTCGGAAAGGAAGCACCTGATCTTGGTAAGCAACTAGAGGAGGTGCAGGCTCTTGAATAGAACTGCTATTGAAGCACCTGAAGAGGTGTTGGGTTCAAGATCGGGGCTGGAAAACCTCGATTGAGAGGTATTTTCAGGTGATTTGAGGCTTGCAGAAATTTGGATACTCTTCAATACACACACAGGTGTGGGGTGGGGCAGGGTTGTGAGTGCCATGGTTGTTAAAAGCCAAGTCGGACACCTGTGGAACCAAAAGAAGATACTTATGCAGATGAGTATCTGGTTCACTTGGAAAATTTTTGTTGATTTTATTTCTATATACATGTGCATGTCATTCATCTATGATTTTGGAAAATCTTGTGAATACTGACATGGGAATTGACTCATTGCTTAGGGCTTGAGCATAGGTAGTGTTGGTTGTCAAAGACGCTAGAAATTTTCCAAGTTGAGGAGAAGGATTCTCCAAGACCATAAAATATCTTATGGTTTGTGTTGATGCATGCAAGCAAGGACTTGGAAGAGTTCCAGATCATTCCATTGGACAAATAAAGTGCATAGGCATCACTGCAGCCCTGAAGAGGTAATGTGGGAGCGAGAGGATGCCATGCGATTGGAACACCTAGTTTTGGTTCAATTTTGTAAAGCACTGAGGACAATACAATTGAAGGGGCAAGGGAATGTAACACCCTGGTTTTGACCCCATGGTATTAAATTGCATATGATGTAAATATTTTTATTTGATCAAGGTGTGGAGCCCAAGGAAAAGACCCCACCATGGATTTAGTGTCTTATGTATCGGTGATTAAAATTGATGTTGATGGTTGATGTGCTAGCTAAGTATGATATGCTTGAGACATCACGTAAAATGCAAATTAATAAAAATACCACAACTAGTTATGCGCCACAACGTTAAAGAGATGGGGGCATGATTTCACAAGGAATAGGGAGGGGGAAAATCCAAATGTCTAAGGGGGGGAACCCATAATATGGTTAACTACCATTTTTGTCTTTTATGCCCAGTCATCTAAGTTGGTAAACGAAGTTATTTCCTTGGGATGGGAATGGTATGGAGGTCAAATTCGAATTGGAGAAGCCATCAGTCTTTGGGAAACATGTTTTTGACTTATGGGGAAAGTAAATGCTTGGGAAGGAATGCCCAAGCCATTATCCAACCATGTATTTCATTTTCCTCACACTTTCTCACTCGCGTGGGATCTCTCACACAGCTGGAAGGGGGATGATCTCTCCCCTTCATGATTTTGGCAGTTTTCCCATGTTCTCCATGGTTGGGAACGTCGTTCTTGTGATGCTGAGTGCATATGCAAGAGAGATTTGCATTTTAGTGTTGTTGGGGTTGTTTTTGTCTCCCTCATGATTTGGGTCATTTTCTTCTTTTTCCCATTCTCAGAAATTTGTTTATGTGTTGTTGGGTGAATGGGAAGGAACGGACCATGATTTTGGGGTTTGAGGTGGCTGTTTTTCCTTTGTGAGGAAGCTAGGAGCTTCCCTCACATTTTTCAGCATTTTCCTCACTTTCTCCAAGCTGGGAAATCTATTTTGTTGTTGTTGTGTGAATGGCCTGAGGAGATTCATGATTTATGGGTTTGGGGAGGTCATTTTTTCTTCCAAGGTGCCATATACGATTTCCTGAATTCAGATCTACAATCTGAGGGTTTGTAGAGGTCATTTTTCCACAGTAGAGCCATTGAACATTTTGATGCAATCGTATTGTTCACTCAGGGTGTTTTTCCCCCAATTTTCCATTTCTATTTTTGGGTTCCCAAGATGTTTGGCCTTACCCAGAAATGGTATTTTGTTGTTGGGTGCATCCTTGTGATGGATTTCCAAAGTAAGTCCAAGGAACCATCTGTTAATTGGATGACTGTGTGTTTTATGTATGGTTTGGCTTGGATGAGTAAGTCCAAGGACCCCTCCATGTTATTGGCTTGTTTCCTTACAGTCTATGAAACCCAACGGTGTGTTGGCTTGACTGTGAACGTATGGTTTTGGCTATGTGTGAGCTTGTTGTTCCCTAGTGCCTTGTGGAATCATGCCCAGCTCGGGGGTGGCAATGATGTTAAGAGATTGATGAGCACACTGGCCTATGGTTGGGTGGAACGTTGCAGAGACATAGCTAGTTGCAGGCCAGCTTCTTTTCAAGATAAGTATTCTTTTGTATTTTATTTCACATATGTATTTGTTTTATGAATTACTATGAACACGTTGAATGCTTGAATGAATGTTTTTGCTTCCACTATAGATTGCATTATGCATCTATGTATGTTTTTAATTCAATGCATATTTTTATTATTATTATTTTCATGTTCATGGGGCTATATTTCCCGTTTTTACAGTATCCACAGCCTAGTCATGTCCTCTCCATCGTCACTATGAGGGGTGGGGACGTGACACAAAATCTTACTAGATTGCTCAACTGGAGCCGAGGGTTGTGTTTCCTATTCTTATTCTGTTCATTCAATATATTACTCTACTTACCCACCGACATAGATTATAACAATCATATAAAGCTTTAACACAAATTCTATCTATCAATGGTGCAACATATGCATCTAAAAACTCATTCATAAAAAAATGCTAGTTAATCTATTCAAACCTACTTATTCACAACATAGATTCATTCAACATAAACATATTCATCAAATACACATTGAGACAACATTTAATATGGAAACCCATATAGGAAAAACCACAAAGGTTCTCTTCATCTGGAGTCATTTAGTTATTATTGGGTCCACTAGTATCATTGGGTCCACTTGGCCTAATCGGGCCACATGTACCAGTCACTAGACTGTGGGGAACATCGATAAAGCTTAACTGAGACTAGTCACACTTGCATGCATCATTTTAGGCACCTCCTAGACTAATCCCTATATTTTAGGAGCCACTGGGAGTGTCGGTACGAACCTCCTTCAGTTGTTGGGAGTTGGTAACTAGTTAAGCTTGGTTATTCTTCAGTTGCATTCAGTTAGTTCTCCTCCAGTTCAGTTAGCGCCAGTTATGCATGGTTGCATGTGGGAAGGCACTAGTTCTCACCTACCACTGCAGTTTGACTAGTTTAACTGATTATAACTGATGGATAAACTGAATTAGACATCTGGAGTTAGTCTCTTGGACTCAGATAGTGCTTTAGACAACTTTAGTTAGCCATACAGTCATCTACAGTTAGATTCAGTTGGTGGATTTGAATTCACCCCTAATGATTCGAATTCCTCCTTATGTAACACCATTGTAACACTAGATAATGTAATGAAGATGATACTATAATTAACTAAGCAATACTTGTATATTTCCTATGAGATATGATTTGTTCAGTGTGTATTTTTCATTCTCCTTCACTACATAATAATTAAGAATCTGATTGCACTCATTGCTTGATCATCTAATGGCACAACAATTCTAATATTGTATGAGAGCCATCTCAGGAAAGCTTTAAGTCTATCTACACTTCATTGTACACCAGAAGTAGTTGGGTTTCCACATAAGTCCCGCAATGAGTGCCTTGCTTCCTCTGAATTTATTCAAAGTGGTGGTGCGGGCGTGACAGACCCTAAAAAGTGTACATGTCGAGAGGGAAGGATTGATTCTAACATAGTTTGAATGATTTTGGTTTTGTAGTGAAATTCTACAGGTGCTACGTAGCTTGTGTGAAGATATTGTCTATTCCAGCAGGAGAATTATGGATTCTCAAACCTCCACACCTCGGATCCTAACACCCTTAACTTATGTTGAGTGGAGGGAAGATATGCAAGCTTCCTTGCACAACAAGGGATCCTTTGGGACAATACTTGGAAGGGAAGTCGAGCCCCATCATCCAATTGAGAAAAAAAAATTATGAACCGCTTAGATGAAGCTTTTGGTTATCTATGTACTCACATATCCAGAGATCTCCTCTTTCACCTTGAAGGTTTGAGGACTCCCAGGGAATCTTGGGAGAATCTTGAAGCCTTGTTTGGAAAGCAAGATGAGATTTGGGGACACATTTTGGAGAACGAATTGATAGCTTTGCAACCCAACATTTTTGAGACCATACAACAATTCTTTACTAAATTCAAGTCTCTTGCACTTCAATGCAGACAATGCAGAATATAAATAAAGGATGAGCAACATGTGCTCTCCATACTCAACAAAATAGGTACTAAGTATTCTATATTTGTCTCAATCTTCCATCCCGGAAGAGCTTCCATTCCCAATTGGAATATGCCCTCACTTTATTCCTTTGTCGAGTCCTGAATACAGGAGAAAGAGAAGTTGGTCCAAATGGGAGTCATCTAGACTTCCAAAAACCAGGCTCTCCTAGTGACAGACTCTACCAAAGTGCAAGATAAAGGGAGACCTAAGGGGAAGGATCCTAAGGCATCTCATTTGAAGCCTAGAGAGAACCAGAAAGGAGATTCAGGCTCTGAGAAGAAGAAATATTTCTAAAAGAAGATGTGTCCCTATTGTATGAGGGGTTTTCATCCATAAGACTCTTGTATGAAGAAGCAAGTATACCAGCTGACTGCTCTCCTCAAGTAGAATAACATTTCTCTCCCAAAAGGAGAAAACAAGTCTAGAGCAACCGAATCCAATTGTTCGTTAGTCGAATCCGACTATCATTTTAATAATGGATATGAATAATAATAATAGATTGGATAATGATAATAATTACAAAGGAGGCTCGCCTTTATAGGATTTGAGTGTAAAGGGTTACACCCTTTCATATAATTAACCAATTTAATTAATAATTTATTTTATATTCGTTACATTGCCATGCCCTTTTAGGAAGCTTTATCCTCAAAGCTTAAGTATGCTCCTAGTCTCATTCTTCATTCTGACTCGATGTTGGTATTAGAATCAGATGAGGTCTCTTGTGCAGAGAATTGCACTTCCTTTCCATCGATGATTTTGCACTGTATTGTCTGATTCTTCCTACATTTATGACCAGGGGTCTAGTCATCACTGCATCGACGACATGTGTTTTTCTTCTTTTTTCTATTATCAGAGTAATTGTTAGATGATCTTGATCTATTTTCCATTTCACAGGCATATGATTGAGGTTTGTTGCATTGATAACCAGGTGACCAAGTATCTACACAGTACCTACATTGTGTCTCTTTTTCTTGCCGATAATGGTTATCACCTCTTGTTTTAATTCCTTCCAATTTGTGTTCTATGGCTTTCGCTTTATGTCTTGCTACTTCTACATTAGGTATGTCATGCAACTTTAACTCTTTTTGGAGGTATGGTTTAAGACCTACTAAATAGGTTTCGAGTCTTTGCTTGTTAGTCAACCCAAATACTCATGTCGAAAAGGATTCCCACTGATGTGTAAATTCCCCAACGTTTCCGACTTGTTGTAGTCTGGTAAGTTTACTGAAAAAATCATCTTCTTTGATTCCTTGAAATCTATTACAAAATCATTTTCGAACAAGTTCCAAGTGTAGGTAAAATTATCTCTCTTCCACCATAAGTATCAATTATAGGCATACCCTTCCACATGCATTGACGCATATTTCACCTTCTCCTAGTCAGATTGAATGTTGTAAATGTCGAAGTATTCTTCTGCTTTGTTTAGCCAAGCAACACATTGGTCTTCACTCCCATTATATTTCTACAACTCTATTTTTGTTTTAGGTGGGTGCACTTTGTAAGGATGATGTTGATTTCCTTTTGCCTTATGGTTTGATGGTGGCTCGGAACTACTAGACGATGAAAGTGACATATCTGAATTGCTTCGTTGTTGGCGATGCTTTTTAGCTTTTTTATTCTATACTATTTTACTTATCGCGTCCATTTTGTTGTTTAATCGTGCCTCCATGTCTGGCAGTATTTGTGTTTCTATCTCTTGCTTAAGCTTCGCATTGTTAATCTTTATTTATTTTTGCAATTCTTCTTCATTCTTTATGAGTGTTTCCTGGGTGGCAACATGAAATGAGGCATCTAGCATGTGTGGACCACTCACTTGGCCCGGACTAGGTATGAGCCTTTGTAACATCTCGATTAATGTATTATGGTTCTGCGTCATGGTGCTCATGTTCTGTGTTAAGGTGTTTATGTTTTGCGTCATGGTACTCATTTTTTCATCCACGTCTTTTTGTTTTTCGTTTAGGATGTCAAGTTTGCCTTAGATCCTTCTTTCTAGTACCAAAACAAACTCATCTTTGAGTAATGTATTGCTATTTTGCATCTTTTCCTTCAAGCCTTCTTGGTTAGCGACAATGGACTTTATGTCCTTCTCCATTTTTTCGATCTTCTCTTTCAGTTCCTCCATGGTCTTGGACCTTGTATACGAAGGTGTGTATTTCGGCGCTATTTTGGCTTTTGAGGTGAATTGAATAATAATATATTAATTAATTAATTTATTTATTATTATTATTATTATATTTTCTTTTTTCATAAACTATATAATACAATATTATATATATAAAAAATTTAAACAAATATTATAATATTGGTTATATTATAAAAATTATAATATTTGATTTTTTTTAGATTTTGATTTTATCTAAATATATTATTAATATATTATATTATAATATATTACAATATATTGTTTTT
Source organism: Pseudotsuga menziesii (assembly GCA_001517045.1). Taxonomy (NCBI): domain Eukaryota; kingdom Viridiplantae; phylum Streptophyta; class Pinopsida; order Pinales; family Pinaceae; genus Pseudotsuga; species Pseudotsuga menziesii. The sequence continues at coordinate 276,272 of LPNX010371100.1, read as the reverse complement.
TTTCTTTTTGTTGCATTTTTAGGTTAGCATGGAGATAATGGAGCTGACGGTGTGAAGGAAAGGATGACGAGGGATGTGAATGGAGCGTGTGAAGTAGCAGATGGGTGGGTGCAAGGAGGACGACGCGTTGAGAGGCGGTTGTTGGGGCAGGGAGCAGGTGGAAAAAATAGTGTTGTGACGAGGATGCATAGAGGAGCAGGATGGCGCAGAGGATGGATGCGAAGAGGAGCCGAGGAGCAATGGAGTAGGGCGACGTAGAGGTTGGACGTGAGAGGTTTCTAGGGTGAGCGCAGGAGCGAGGGAGTAGTGGAAGAGGTCGCAGGGAGGTGGAGGGTGTCGGGGGAATGGGAGATGATGTGGAGGTGTGTAGGAGATGGGTGTGCAAGGCCATGGAGAGAAGACCAGCATGTGGGAGATGGAGATGGTGGAGATGCGTGCGGGTAGTAGAGCAGCAGAGGGAAGGAGAAGGTGCGTGGGAAGATGGGGAGATGGATGGAGAGTGAGTGCGTCGATGGAGGGTGTAGATGGGGAGCGTGCAAGTGGAAGAGAAGTAGCAGCGAAAGAAATCAGAGGATGAGCGGTGAGGGATAGAAGAAGATATGGGTGAAATGGAGCAGCGGAGGAATCAAGAATTGATGAGCCGAGTCCAAGTTCAAGTAGGGATTGATGAGCCGAATCTAAGCTCAAGTCAAAGGAGCCGAATTCGAGCTTTGATAACAAATGGAGCAATTGAATCCGGTTGTCCATTAGTCGAATCCAACTATCATTTTAATAATGGATATGAATAATAATAATAGATTGGATGATGATAATAATTACAAAGGAGGATCGCCTTTATAGGGTTTGAGCATGAAGGGTTACACCCTTTCATATAATTAACTAATTTAATTAATAATTTAAGGGAGACCTAAGGGGAAGGATCCTAAAGCATCTCATTCGAAGCCTAGAGAGAATCAGAAGACTTTCGAAGGAGATTCAGGCTCTAAGAAGAAGAAATAGTTTTAAAAGAAGATGTGTCCCTATTGTATGAGGGGTTTTCATCCATAAGACTCTTGTGTGAAGAAGAAAGTAGACCAGCTGTCTGCTCTCCTCAAGCAGAATAACATTTCTCTCCCAAAAGGAGAAAACAAGTCTGATGATGGACCATGGACAGAAGATGATGTAAGGTGTCATGCCTTGAAGGCCATCCTTATTTAGTCTAAAGCATACTTGATTTATTCTGGAGAATCCAACCACGTGGTTGCCTCCAAGGCATATTTCTCTACCCTCACACTATCAAAAGGGCCTAACATTCACATGGGAGATGACTCCCAAATTCCAATAGCAAAAATAGGTTTAGTTAAATTCTAGCATGGTGAGTTCAAAAATTTCCTCTATGTGCCCTCCCTTGCAGCTAATTTGTTGTCTGTTTATTAGATGACCCATACACGCTCTCCTAAGAGAGTTACATTCGACTTAGATTCAATTGAGAACACATAAAAAGCTACTGGAAATATCATAGCGAAATGTATTGCAGATCATTCTACTAAAGCTTATGAGTTCTCAGATTTTTTTCCTCTCTCACCTCCTACAACTTTATTGACTCATTCTAACAACACCTGTAAGATTTGGTATGCAAGATTTGCACATCTCAATTTCAAATATCTCTAGCAAATCCATAATGATAAAATGGTTGAAGGTTTGCCTCTCATCCAAACTTCCGATGGAGTATGTTCTGGTCGCTTGGTAGGTAAGCATCCAGAGAAGAGGTATGAAGTTGGGAAGGCACATAGAGCTCCCTCTATACTTTATTCGATACTTAGTGATGTGGCTGGACCAATTCCCGTAACATCCATTAATGGTTGCGGTAAATTCCTCACCTTTATTGATGATTGTTCTAGGTACTGTTGGATCTAATTTATGAAACATAAATCATAATTTTTTGAGATTTTTAAAGTTTTTAAAGCTATGGTTGAGAATTGTTTCAGTAAAAAGATCAAGTCCATAAGATCTGATAAAGGAGGAGAGTATATCAAAATATATCTTTAGTGTTATTGTGAATCAGAGGGGATTCGAATGGAACACTCAATTCCATACACACCACATCAAAATGGTGTGGCTGAGAGGAAGAATAGATCACTAAAGGAGATGGCAACATGTCTTCTCCATGCCAAGAATCTCCCTCCTTCTCTTTGGGCAGAAGTTGTAAACTGTGCTTCATATTTGTAGAACAAAGTGCCTCATAAATCAGTGGTTGGGGCCACTCCATTCGAAGAACTGCATGGGAATAAGCCCAATGTCTCTCATTTAAGAGGAAATCTAGAATACCCATTGACAAGAGGAAATCCTTCCAAGCCCAAAGTAGTGAATGCATTCTGCTGGGATATGCCGAAGATGCAAAAGCATACAAGTTGATGGAGGTTGCAACTAGGAAATGCTTCATTGAGCGAAATTTTTAGTTTGAAGAAGATAAATTGTGTGATACACCACCATCTGAAGCACAAGAAGGTATAACCACTCTTTCACTACATTTTGATGATGATAATTTGTTTTATGTTTCAGATTCAGATGAATATGATCAAGTCCAGCATGATCTTTTTATTGAGGTTGAACCTCGTGAGGTTCTAGATCCAGATCCAGCACCCATTCCAAACCAAAGGCCTAATCCCAGATGGACTCAAAATCTCATTGATGTAGCTGGGGATGGTGTTGAGAATCCAAAAGACAGAGGGAGAACTAGGTCCCATTATCATAATGAGCATGTGGATCTTTCCCTCGCAGATTCACTCCCTACATAGTGGTGCAACAAAGTTCTAGGAAAGTGCTACATGATGATAGAGAATGATCAACCACTTGGCCCACAAAATAAGAAAATTAATCATTCTCCCCCTCTTCCATCCATAATAAATAAACAGATTCATTAGTTTATAAGGACATTGAGAGGTTCACATGCAAAACCTCAGGATGTTGTTGCACAAAAGAACCATACTGCTACATAGAGCTACAAATTTGCAGCAGAGTTTTTTGACAAGTTATTTTTCTAAGGAGGAAGCTTCTTTTTTCTAAAGATAGCTTGTATTTTCCTGTTTCCTGATTATTTTGAGGGGGGGTTTCCTATTAGGTTTTCCCCTATTTCCTTGGTTTATTAAGTAGCATTTTTTATCCTTTATATTGTATATGGGTTACTTTTGGCCTTGTTTCCAGGGCCCACAGTTGTCCAAGTTAGGATTCAGGGGGGTGTTAGGATTTATATTACTCCCTTGTCCGAACTGTCTATTAGATTATATTTTCGTAACTTAGGAGTCATTTAATTATTATTGGGTCCACTAGTATCATTGGGTCCACTTGTCCTAATGGGGACACATGTACCAGTCACTAGAGTGTGGGGAACACCGATAGAGGCTAACTAAGACTGATTGCAATTGCATGCATCAGTTTAGGCACCTCCTAGACCAATCCCTACATTTTAGGAGCCACTGGGAGGGCCAACACCAGCCTCCTTCAGTTGTTGGGAGTTGATAACTAGTTAAGCTTAGTTATTATTCAATTACATTCAGTTAGTTCTCCTCCAGTTCATTTAGCGCCAGTTATGCATGGCTACATGTGGGAAGGCGCTAGTTCTCACCTACTTCTCACCTACCACTGTAGTTAGACTGTTTTAACTGATTATAACTAGTGGATAGACTAAATTAGACATCTGGAATTAGCCTCTTGGAATTCGAAAGTGACTTAGACATCTTTAGTTAGCCATGGAGTCAGATACAGTTAGATTCATTTAGTGGATTCGAATTCATCCATAATGATTCGAATTCCTCCTTATGTAACACCATTTTAACACCGAATAACGTAATGAATATGATATTGTAATTAACTAAGCAATACTTGTCTATTTCCTGTGAGATTTGATTTGTTTAGTGTGTATTTTTCATTCTCCTTCACTGCATAATAATTAAGAATATTATTGGACTCATTGCTTGATGATCTAATGGAACAATAATTCTAACACTCGCCTCTCATGCTCTCTAGTATTATATCTCTGAAGTTTTCCTCTCCTTCACTCTACTGCCGATCTGCATATGGAATGGATCGAATGCCCTCTCTAGAACTCTACATAGACAGGAGCTGACAGAGACCAACCTGCACACACCTTGTGTTCTATATTTAATAGGATCTTACATGTCGTAATCAACCGACTATATTATGTTAGCTAACATGCTGCCATTCCTATTCTCGTACATTCAATTACATTGACAGTAGGAGCTATCGGCCCATAAATACAACAATAATTTATTCCCAAATCATGCACTATTATAACAGACTTCTTACCCAGGATCAATCGAGCTGTCCTTTTCAGCCGTTGTACTCTTCTTCTGTTGTGGTTCCTTTCATCATGGTTGTTCTCTTCAATTTCGATTGTTCTCTTCAGTCATGACTTTTCTCTTCTAAGCTTCTCTTCCATCACTGACTCTTCTCCCACAACTAATCCTGTCGTGGATCTTCTTTCCCGACTGCTTATGTCGCAACTCTTCTTTCCTGATTGCTTCTATCGTAACTCCTCTTTCCATCGCAAACTCTTCTATCATGGGACCTGAATCTTCATATTCCCAAGCAAAATTCTAGTCGAATTCTTCTTATCTTTTCCTAGGGGCAACATGCCCCCAAAACTCACTTGTGACTTGTCTCGACCCACACTAGTCTAAAACTATTGTTTTGACAACCTTACTTTGATAATCTTGGAATATTTTCATTATCTATGCAGTCTCCTCCCGTACATATGCTTCCTTCTTGTTCAAAATTTCCACCAGGTCGAAAATAATGTGTTTTGACATTGTAAGTCCTCTTGACTCTACTGCTTGTCGCACTTTATTTTGTATAGGTTGAATAATACCTATAAGTTTTTCTACCTCTGCCTGTAATTATGCGACCCTATCAGTGTGCTTCTATTGTTGTGTTCACAATGTTGCAACTTGTTGATGTACTTTCTTCATCTCGGCAGCCTTAGCCATTTTCTCTACTAAAGGAAACTTCTTCATTTTATTCTTCATCTGGGTCACCTCTATCTCCCCGATACACAACTGCACTGTTAATTTCTCTAGCTCTTCATCATTGATCAATGCTTCCCATGTCTGAGAAACTTGCTCGACTTCCTTGGCACACATTTCCTCTTCTATTTTATTTGGAACCTCTATCGCTGCTTTCTTTCTTTCTTCCAATACTTCTGGAGGTGTATTGGGTGTCACTTGTGCTTCCAACTCCATGACCTTTTTGCAGAGGTCCTTTTCTATTTCACCAAGTCGAAAGACCTTGGCTTCTACAACCTTCTCATGTGTTATGTCTTCGTCTGTGAAATTGTTGTAAGATAGTGTGACAACCGTGTCGAGTTAGTGCCTATCCTCCTCCCAGGTTTTGTCTTTTTTCTTCGTTTCCTTGACTCTTTTCTTCATCTTACTAACAGTCTTATTCGATGCTCTAAATTTCTTAACCAATGCACCTTCCTTGAACTTTATTTCTGCGAATGCGACACATATACCTTATTCAATGACAATGCACATAAGTTTATAGTGACATGGCCCACACTTTTAGCCGTAGAATTTAGCTCTATTGTCCTAAAGTCGAGTGATTATCCCACTAGTTGAGTCTTTACTAGTGGGATGGGTATCGACACATCAATTAGTCGCTCTTCTGATGAGCCAACTAAGTCCTGGGAAACTGGAAATTGTGGTATGTAATTGACCACTACCCGTACTTGTGAGCATCTATAGTAAGTCTATAATACTGCTTGTGAGCTCTGTTTGGCACTCATCCATCTTTGTAAGGCTTTGGGTGTCTATTTCTCCCATTGCATCCGTCATAAGGGTATAATACTCACCGGTAATGCCAACAATTCCTGCTGATATGATAGCCTTCCTTTTCTTATGCCTTGTATCATGATGCTCTATATGATTCCTCTTATTTCCTAGTCCCGGTTATGTTGGAGTCGTTCTTGACATATTCTGGGTATTATATGGGTTTTCTCCCTGTCCCCCATACTTCTGTGTTGGCGGATCATTCTGTCGCTACTCTTCGTCTCGATATAACTGATCGTCTGCGACAGGGACTCACCATTCTTTTGACCAATATTGGATAATTGTCGCAACTTCTTCATATGACAGTTGATACTGTGTCACAATCCATTGGTGTTGTGGGTCTTGTCGCGACTGCAATAGGCTATAATGGGCTCCGATTGTAAATTCGACGATATTTCAAAATCGTTGAACAATTTCCTCAGTAAGTCTAGCCTGTTGTCTGACATGATATCGCAGGGCCTCTCCATGCAAAAAGAATTCTACATTGTTGTATTTTTGTCTCTACTTCAAATATTTCTTGAACCAAATATTCTAGTATTGATCACCTCTACATGTGACGGGAACATCTACTCTCTGGTAATTTGTTGGTTCTGCCCATGCAATAAACAAAATCAAAATAAGTAGCCATGAATAATGAAATGCACTATATTTCTCTTGTGCATCCTCTGCATCTGCTACCAGTTCATTGAGCATATATCACAACCAATTGAGTTGAACGCCGACTGCACGTAGCTATTCCGCAACAATCATCCTTGTGGTAGACTAGTTTGGTCGCATATTTCACACCAATTTTCTAGCTAGAACCTTGACAATGATCCGAACGGTGTGGTCATTGATAGAGGAAATAAAAAATCCTTTGGTGTCTCTGTTCAAGTCATAATTATCTTTTAAGTTACTAGTCAATGCATTATCTTGTTCTTTTCTAGAGAAAAATGGTGTTGGGCCTAGGCCTGCAAGTGGGAGCCCTATAATCGCTACTATAAGCTCAATATCCATAGGAACCTTTCGGTCAAGCCATATAAATCCACCATGAAATGCCACTAACAGTTGTTTAACACATGCATTCACCTCTGTACTGTGACCAAAATGTGGCATGTACATTAATGACAGTAAAACTACTTTGTCCAATACTCTTTCCCATTCCATTGGAATAAGGTGTGTTGGGCCATCCTCTATATCTTTAACAACAACCATATATTTATCCATTTCCAAATATGGAAATTTCCATAGGTCATGATCGACATAGGTCATCTTCTTGAGATTTGGGAGTATGTTCTGCGTTACTCGAACTTCTTTCGGTACTGATGGTGCAACCAGTGGGAACCTTTCATTATATGGAATTCTAAACTTAGGGGAATCATTTGTTCTAAGCGGAATATAAGGTGGCATCATAGTCACATACCTTGTTTCTTCATCTTATGATGGTGCTGGTGTTGGCCCCTTTCTTCTTGCATTTACCATATTGCTTACCCTTTTACGGACTCGGTGGGTCTGGTCTCAATCTCACTTGAGGAATTACTAGAATCTATTAACCTTCTTCTGCAACCATGACCTATAGTGGAATATATCCAGCAATATATTCCATAATGAGTGTGGGTGATGCGGTCGAGACACCATATTCTGCAACTGTTCTTGTACTGGAAATGGAAATAACCATACTCTGTGAAAAAACCTCTTCAACTCTTGTAGTTGTAGAGCGAAATATCTCACTCGAATGCAGGTGAATGAACTGAAACTTGGGTGCGAGGGTGCTAACATCTATCCCTTCAATCAATCAATCCTACACACACGCAGACAATGAATGGAAAGGTTGCAGTGATATCCCTCACATGGGTCGATCGTCTGAATCATCATATGGAAACCACCACACAAACCGTCATTCGCCTGTCATATCAGTGGTAGTTATTGTGCAATAATGACGGAAGTGACCGAAAAGCACACCATCAAAATTGCTCGTGTTTTTTAATTAATTACAACCAACTATCATTTCTACGACGCAAGCTCCTATTGCGACAACTATTCTACTTTTGGGACCTGTATTCAAACTTTGACATATTTCTTTTACTGTGACAAATGAATTGTCTTCATGACCCTTTTTCATTTGTGACAAATATATATTCTGCAACTCCTTTTGCTTCCTCTTGCGACAGACTGGTAGCCTCGATCAAATAAAAAAATTACTGAAAGGGTTTTGTCTTTTTTTTTCTTAATAGATCACATCACAACTATTTTGGTAGGGATTTATCCGACTTCCATTCACCAATCCTTTCACAGGTGTTCCATCTGACTTTTGTAGTTTCACTGCGCATCCGTTAGTGATATGAATTACAATATACGGTCCTAGCTAGTGTGTTTTCAACTTTCCCAGATGCTTTAAAAATTTTCTATCATACAGAAGAACAAGTCCTTCTACTTGAAATCGTCTCAGTTTAACGGATTTATACAAGTTTATTGGTATCATGTCTAATGTGTGTATGAACTGATGAACCCATTCATGTCGCGGACATGCCTCCCATGTTGCATGACTATATTCAATATGCCCAACAGGATTGGTCAATCCTATATACTTTTGACTAGTATAGCTGATATTTTCTCTAAATCGTATCTCCATCAACCATCGACATTTTGGCCATTCAGAGATAGATTATTTATGTGAGACCCACCATATGGTGGGTGTACCTTTCAGTGCAAAGTCCAAGGCGGATAGGCGTTGATATTCTGTGACTTTTTCTTTGAATTATGTTAGAAAATATGCAAGGTTAGGTAAACCTTCATATGTGGGTAGATTACTTTCCTCTATTCCTACCCGTCACACAGATCGTGTAATTCTTGCTCACCTTCTCATGGATACTTCATGCATCTGATTCTGCCAATTTCCAATGCTTCACCAAAATTCGATGTACAAGAACTAATACTCCACCAACTAATATTTTTGTCAGCCGTTGGATTCACATAATCATCCCTTGCAGACATGATGTTAGAAATATGGTCCAGATAATCACCTTGCCCTTCATTATTTACTAGCTCAACATATCTCTGACCTTCTAGTGGATCAATTGGTGTGACCACCCTTAGCTATGAATCTTCAAATGTTAAGATTATTTTCTTAAAATTGATGATGGTATGATTTTCAATTGCTCAGTCAATTCCCAAAAGTGCAGGATACAAATTTGTGTCATTAACAATGTTGATTAATTCAAAGTCATAATACATTCTTAGGTCTTCTACTTCAATAAGCACTTGAGTCAATCAATCGATAAGCGGGAATTTCAACTGATTGGGTCATCGAAGCTAGACAGGAGATCACTCAAGTCAAGGTTTCCCCATGCTTTCTCATGTTTGTCTTGTCAGAATGTTCCTGGAAACGAAACCATTTTTTGGCATTTCCTCCTTCGACCCAGGTTCATACCCTTATTTGTCCATCAACAAAGCCCGAGATATTGACCTGATAGAGAAGGGATTAGTCGAAAACACCTGCGACGCAAATGCAGTCTCACATGAGATAGCTCTATGGGAAACTGCCAGAACCAAGTTTCTGCAGTTGGGTGGGGATTTTATCTTTCACGATGCCTTATTAGCTTGCTCGATCGAAGTCGGGGGCTGTGTTTCCTATTCTTATTATTTTCATTCAAGATATTACTCTACTTATCCATTGACAGAGATTACGACAGTCATATAAAGCTTTAACACATATTCTATCTATCAACAATGTGACATATGCATCTAAAAACTCATTCATAAACAAATGCTAGTCAATATATTCAGACCTACTTATTGACAATGTACATTCATTCAACATAGACATATTCATCAAATATACATTAAGACAACATTGAACGTGGAAACCCATATGGGAAAAACCACAAAGGCGTTCTTCATCTGGCATGAGAAATATATAGCACCTTTCGTACGCGCACTTAGTTTGCAGACTCTGTTCTAGATCTTCTCTACAATATATACAGTCTTCTCTCCTCTCATGCTCTCTAGTCTTAAATCTATGAAGTTTTCCTCTCCTTCACTCTATTGTCGATCCGCACACATCTTGGATCAAGTGTCCTCTCTACAACTCTACACATAAAAGAGCCTAGAGAGACCATCCCACACACCTCTTGGGTTCTCTCTTTTATAGGCTCTTACATGTCCTAATCAACCAACTCTATTATGTTATCCAACAGGCTATCATTCATATTCTCGTGCATTCAATTACACTGACAGTAGGCACTCTCGACCCATAAATACACAGATGCTTTATTCTCAAAGCATGCGCTATTCTAACTGCATTCTTACTCGCGATTAATCAAGTTGTCCTTTTCAACCACTATACTCTTCTTCTATCGTGGTTCCTTTCATCATGGTTGTTCTATTTAGTTACATTTGTTCTCTTCGTCGCAACTGTTCTCTTCTCAACTTCTCTTCCATCACAGACTCTTCTCCCACGACTGCTTCTATCATAGCTCTTCTTTCTCAGCCGATTCTATCACAACTCTTCATTCTCGACTGTTTCTGTCACATCTCTTCTTTCTGTCGCATACTCTTCTATTGTGCGACCTAAATCTTCATTGTCTCGAGAAAATTCTGGTCGAATTCTTCCTATCTTTTCCTAGGGACAACATCAAATAATGGAATAAATATGTTAAAGGTCTTGATCACTGCAGAATAAGAATTATTGATCGAGAGGACCAACTTGTATGTTTGTGGAATACTTTGAATGGTAAGGTAAATGCATTACAAACGTATGAATCTCTCGCTTACTCATCTGATCTTCCTGCAGAAAATGGTGGTTCCTTTCTATGTGGAAGTGGTATGTGCCTTTCAAAGTCCATTTTTTTGGTTTGATAGTGCTCAAAGATAAAATCTTGACTGGATATAATCTAAAGAGAAGAGGTTTTTATTGGCCTTTTTTGTCTCCACTCTGCTTATCTGATGAAAAATTGTTAGCTCACTTGTTTGTAGGTTGTGTTTTTTTGTAGCATGTTATGTTTGAAGTCTCTCCCATGCTTAAAATTTTTGTTAGTTGGGTGACGAAAAATTTTCAAGATAATTTAAGAAGGTGGGTTTCATCTGTGGTCTCTTACAAAAATATCCCACTTTTTGTTATTTGAGGGATCTAGTGTCAAAGGAATTTGACTATATTTGAAAATATTTAGGTTAACATACATAGAACCTCAACAAAAATTGTTGTTGT